>WOGR01000538.1:0-24635 GCA_015342045.1 Leptinotarsa lineolata | reverse complement strand
ATTACCGTCAGTGCAACTGACACTACTTGACAAACAGTTTAAAATCAGGAATAACTAATTCTGATAAATGTTTTCACCATTTAATTGTAACTGACGTCAAGAAGCAACTGTATGCCCTTATCTCACTTTCAGCTAAAGCAAAAAACTCTGTGTGAAAAAGACACATAAACATACCGTTATTTAGTCAGTGGTAGCGGTTCTATAAATTTTTGCATTTTGTTATAATTCATTTTCTTTTTGCCTATTTTACGAGAATGGATCAACCAATTTTACTTTTCTAAACGGGGTTGAGTGAGGATTTTTAATATTTTCAAAACGATGTATTACAAGATAGGGGGTGCTATTTGAAATTATCAAGTGGGGGTAGCTAGGGGTGAGGGGGTTAAACCTAAAATACCACTGGCACTGGTTTTGAACTTTCCTTTCCATATCTAAATTGACGTGTTTTTTGCCTACGGCAAATTCTCCCTGCTAAACGAAGTACTAGGGGTGGGAAGTTTTGAAATGAAGGCACTGTATATGAAAACGACGCCAACCTTCAAAGATATCCGAATCGACCATATGTCTGACATATTATTGGGACTTTTCAGTTGCAAAAACTTCTGCATTGTTGTCAGTTATATGAACGCCTCATAATCACTCACCTGTATGGAAATAATACGTCACAAGTATACGCGTACCTCCCGAGCGCCACCAAAATGAAATAGACTCAACTAGAGTATACGCCAGTGTAGAAATTTGATAATGAAATTGATAACTGAGCATCTATGCGATATATAAAATATAATGGAACCGGTTCCATATTTATATGGTTGGAAAGGTGGCAGGATAGAAGGGAAGAAGGGCTAAAATGCGTCATCAGTAGAATGCCATATAACTATTTTCAAAACATCAGACATATTAGATGAATAATAAAAATAAAAAACAATAAAATAATAAAAATTTCGACACTACACAAAGACATGAAACAAACGAAAGTTTGATCGAAGAATGTAAACTTTCACGGCTGGAGGTAACTGTGGTCTGCAGTTTTTATGACTGACATTTCGTCTACTGCTGCGGTAGATATTTCCAAAGGCAATGTGGTAACGGTCGCAATACCCGGGTTAGTGCTCGGGTTGTTGAGGCAATAGAGATCCAAAAACATAAGGATAACTTAAATAGAAAAGAGTAGACAATGAATTTCAATAAAAGCTGGCTACCTGTCCTTAGAAGTACACAAACACGAACAGATAATACAATGAAGAACGATATAAATAGAGCAACCAGTAGATACGACAGAAACAACAACCCGAGATATTTTCAAAGGCGACCGTTACCAGATCGCCTTTGAAAATATCTACCGCAGTAGTAGACGAAACGCAGGTATAAAAACCTACCGATCACGGCCAGAAAACCCGAAAAATAGTCTTCATATGAACGAAAGTTGTGCCCTGTTTGAAGAGAATGTTCCGTTAGTGGATAGGGTAATTTATTTCATCTTAAATTACTTTCGTTGGAGGTTATTCTACTGAATAAAATTTTTGAAGTCGCTTCATTATAATACAAATTGCAATTATTTTACGGTATATGTTTGATATTTTTAAATCACGTGTTATATCTTTCACTTGTGTTTTTAAATTTTAATCGGTTGAAATTGTATTAATTACTTTGATATTTCGTCTTGAAATTAAATTTTGATATTGGAGACTAATTACCTTATATTGGGAAACAGACAATACTTGATATTTCTACGTAACTGATTATCAGTATCACTGGTTACATTTTCTGTTTCACCATTGGTAGTAAAAATATTATTATTCAGAGAAAGAGTTATCCTTCAATATATTTTTCATCAATTGTGAAGTCTTTCGTTTTAGTGTTGGTTGAACTAATTTTTTCAACTCTATTTTTGAGTCCAAGTTTCACTTCTACGAATTATTTTGGTATTTAAAGATGGGATGATATTAATAATTCCTATATTTTAATTAGGAGTTGTAACAATTTTCTATTTTGAGTAATTCTTTATGTTTTTAAGGATAGCAGAAATCACATCATTCTCATTTTTTTTCAAAAGTTGAGGGTACTTATCCTGAAAACGATCATTCATAACATACAAAAATTGGTTGAAAAATTAAAAATCCAAATTTGTTCCTTCATCCACAATCAAATGAAAACGTATTCTTTCTGGATAGATAACAATTAACGAAGTATTATTTATCATGTAGAAAACTGCTAACATAGCAGAAAGGCATATGAAGAATTAATTATTTTTCATCCAGCCGAAACATTTTTACCTACCATTATGGTACATCCGGTCCAATATAACGTACCGAGAATATATAAAAGCCATTCCACATTCCTTCATGCCTTATATAAACCACTACCCACATAGACTGTTCTTCGTATTCAGGATTGGACTGGTCCGGAAGGGCTGGGCTCGGATAATAGTGAAATATACATATTCATTTCATTTATTATAATTATGAGAAGCCAATGCGTCAGAATCAGTTTTGAGCACTTTGTCTATCAATTCTCTTCATTTCTCACCTGAATCAAAATCTCACAAGAAACAATCTTGTATTAAATCTTTGAACCGGACGTCACGCAGGTGGCTGAAACTACCTTCGTTATTTTTGTAAACTCAGTATGCATTTTTGTTTTCTCAACAATCACATTCACTCTATTCTATATACTTTATTCGATTCACTGCTTTCTCTTCTGTATGATCAGATTCCTCAAAATTATATTCATAGGAGGTTAGTTCTTTTTTGGTAACATCACATATCTCAAATGAATTGAAAATGACGATTTATGGCAAGAAAGTCATTTTATCAATAAAGTAGTTCTTTACATAGAGTATTCGATGAGAAAAAAATATGTGCACCAGTGGCTTTCGTTATGAAATACAAACACACTACTTATAAAACTTACCCTGTAATTGCATAAAATGATTTTATGTATTATTGCTTCCTGAACAAAATCAGTAATTTTAGTTGTACATTTTGATTACATTTGTTGATCATTGACAAATTGAGGAAGGACCATGAAAGAGTAATATCGGAAGCAATGGAATCGGAAGCTTAGTTAACAATCTGATATAGAAGCAAAAACAAATCATTAACAAATCAGCAGAAATGGTACATCAACAAAGAGAGGACCTGCCAGAAAAAGCAATAGAAACAAAAAATTTTCATACCCAAACAGAAAGAAATGCACATATACTTAAAAATAAACCGATAACAAACTCCTTGACAGTGGCGTTCCGAAAATTGCTACTGAAACTATATCTACATCAATTGAAAAATTGGATAAATCGACAAAGTTCAATACAGTGATAAATTCAACTGGGGAGAACATCAGGTAACGACAAGTAAAACTCAAGAAACATAACATATTATTGGTAGCAGGTAGTGACGGGAAAGATGTATCAAATATGATGAACTTGCGCAGACTGGAAATTCAAATAGGATCATCTCATTTTTGAAAACAAATGCAAGTACACATAAACTATTGCGAAAAGCGCTGGAAAATTTCACATTTTTTTCTAGAATGACGTAGTCATTATATGGCTTCAAAAATAGATAGTTACATAAAAGAAACCTTTTCCATGATGGTACACTCGAATGCTATTATCATCACTGAACCATATCGCTATGACCACTACAATATCAATTATAAAATTTCCAAAAAAAAACCTTAATGTAGCAAAATTAATTCACAACTTTTTAGCGATCATTTAAAAATTCTTAACTGTACAACATATTACGTAAAACAAACTACAATACAGATGGTTGCAATATTAGGAAAACAGGAAAGTAGTGTTTGAGTTAGGCAGTGGTGAACCTACTAAGAAATCAGGGGTCAGTAACACAAAATTCATTAGTCGGAAATATACCAGTTAATAGAGTTACTACAGAGAGTCCAAAGGAAAAGGTAAATGACTCATCAGAATCCAATTCTGAGGTGAACAATGCAAAGGACATCGAATGAAACATTTTATTGTAATAATTCTAGTGACAAATCAAGTTTTGTCTTTTTTAGATCAGAACACAATGTTGACAGTATATCGTTGATGTTACTAATAAATATTCAATCGTTGCGTAATTAAACTGATGAGTCAAATGTTTTTCTGGATCAGCAAAATCTTTCGGATGTTCTCCTTTTGACGGAACATTGGCTGAACATTGATGAACCAATTGATATGCCTGGTTACGCTATTATATTAAAATATTGTAGGAAAAATCCAATGCACGGAGGAACTTTAATAACGATCAAACAAACGTTTTTCAAAACTTTTTGTTGTAAATATAGATGAATTTGACAATTTGATTGTGAAAAAACAATTTGAATTTTCAATATTCTACTCACAACATAACAATGTCTATAACGTGTTTGTCTTTAGGCCACCTTCATCAGATCATAAAATGTTTATAGAAAGACTAGGACTCTTGTTATCAGAATTACCCCCACTTGCACCAAAAATTTTATCTGGAGACTTCAAAATACATTACGAAACTTGTTTGTGAAAAATTTAGCAAAGCCTTTCCCCTGCGCTTGATAAAACGTAAAAAATCCGAGCCGTGGATTACTGAAGGAATTAAAATACCATTACCATACCAATACCATTAAATAATTCCCCAGTGACAATATATTTTTATGCCTACAGACAAACTAGCCAAATAGGTATCACTATTATAATAATAGACTGAATGAAGTAGAAAATGAACCAAAAAGAAATGACGAGAGGAAATAAGAAACCGACTTATCCCGATAGAAAGATAAACCTAAATCAATTGAATGATTACTTTTGTTCAATAGCCTCAAAACTAACCAGCGATATAATTTCAACAATTGACCCCAAAATTTGAGTAAGATAAGCTCTCCTATAAATTTCTATGAATTCCTTGTTTTATATGACACATATTTGAGTGAGCTGAACTTGATAATTAAAAACAAAAATTCTGCTGGTGAAAACAACCTACCAGCAAAGTTGTTTTTACAATTGCCTGATCAAGCTTTATTATTAGCTATGAAATCGTCGTTTACTACTGGTGTCTTTCCTTCAAGTTCGAAATCAGAAAAAGTGATACCGCTTTACAAAGGAGGTGCCATTGATGACCCCAGCAATTTCAGACCGACCTCAATTTTATCAACGTTATCAAAAATCATTGAAAAACTAGTCGAAAGTAGGATAGTGAGTTTCTTGGAACTCACTATCCTACTTTGACGTATTAATGATCCTGGTACTTTGACTCAGTCTATCTGTCGGTTAGAAAAAATTAAAAAATTGTGTGAATCGAATATACTATCACAGAATGTTTCCAAAACAAATCTGATAACAATCAAGTGGAACTCAGAACAAATAATACTAGGTGAACGCATGATTGAAAGTGAGCCTTTAACTGAATTTCTTAGTATATTCATTGACAGTAATTCAAAATTCGATACGCAATTTACTACTTTGAAAAAGATGGTATTTTCGGGTTGCTTTGACATAAATGTCATACCTCGTAAACTCGGATTTTCAGCAGTAATAACTACATACTATTAACTTATATGGAGTCATCTCCGGCATGGCTCAGACAGCCAGATCTTGTTGCAGATTCATTATTCAGAAAAGGGCTCTGAGAATAATATTCAAATTGAAGATGCGTGACTCGTGTAGGCCACTTTTTTGCAGAAATAAAATATCAACAATGTATGAAATATTCATTTTAGAGACTGTCTGCTTACTTCACAGACATAATAAAATTTTTAAAGACATACAGAAAGGTCTACACGTAGCGATAAAAACTTGTCCTTTCACTGCCCACATCATCTTTGACCAGGCAGTCTCAAATCTATAGAAGTAGAAAAATATACAGGGTGTTTATTGAACATGCGACAAAAATTTAAGGAACTATTCCTTGGACTATTCTAAGGATATTTTGCACTTGAATGATTTTTGATATGGCGTTTTGTTTCAAAGAGATGGAGTGAAAAATAATTTCGACAATAACAATTTATCACCAAAAATTACATAAAATGTTTCTTATTCTATGAAAACTGTTGAAAATGACTACCCCACGCTCGAATGCAAGAATCCAATCTTTTCCTCATCGATTCGTGAACTCTTTAAAAAACATCAGGAACATTTCTGATTGAGTTACAATCAGCAATTATCCGATTTCTCAAATCCTTCACATCTTCCACTAATAACTTTAGGTGGCCCCATAGAAAATAATCCAGGGGGTTTAGGTCCGGTGATTGAGCAGGCCATAAGTGAAGTCCACCTATACCAATCCAGTGATCTCTATATTTTACTGTTGAAAAGTCTCGAGCCAATATGCTAAGATGCGCTGGTGCAGAATCGTGCACAAACCACATTGCATTTCTTTCAACCAATGGTACATCCTCCAGAAACTGAGGTAGCGTTTGTTCCAAAAAGTGGCGGTATACCTCGCCGGTAAGTCTTCCTGACAGAAATATCGGGCCAATTAGGAAGTCACCTACAGTTCCCACTCAATCAACAATAACTGATGTTGAAAGCGATCTTGAAGCACCTCATGTGGATTTTCTTCAGCACAAACATGGTTATTGTGGAAATTCCTCATGACATTTCTTGAGAAACTGGCTTCATCGATAAATAGAATGAGCGGCAGAAGTAAAGGGATTTGAACCAATGTGCGCAAAAGCCATTTACAGAATAAAATAAGTGAAAGAAAATATGCAGGAAGAAGTGCCTGAACTCGTTGAATGTGGTATGAGTACATCAAATAGTCTCTAAGATTGTTTCAAATCATCCCGTTACCTACATTTGAAGTATTTGCAATTTTTGGAGTAGAAGTACCTGGATCTTCTTCTATCATGGCCAGCACATTCTCTTCTATTTCTACCGTTCTTACTCTCATTGGCCTTCCTGATCCTCTATTTCGCTTCAACGCTCCCGTTTCACGAAATAGTAGATGTATACTTCAAAAAGTTTTTCTATTAGGCACATTACGAATAGGAAATCCTTCCCTATACAACCGCCTAGCTTCCAATGAATTGCCATCAGCAAGTCCATAAATGAAATGCATGTTAGCAATCTCTGCCTTACTATAGCCATTCATGATAGAGGAATTCACTAACAAGACTTTAAATATTTAACACAGAAAATGCACGTCAAATAGACAAAGTCAATCAGTTTCAACCTATCCGACACATACAAATGATTACTTACGAGATATATTCAAATTGAATGTCTGCAGCCGTTTGTAGTAATCGGAATGTTGTTGGTAGGTACCAACGGAATTGTTCGATTTTTTATTACTTGGTAGGTCCAGTATAGTACGCTTTACTTTTATCTCGGCTACTTTAATAATTTCAAAATTACCAAAATTTTTATTGTCGAAATTCTTTTTCGCCCCGTATCTTCGAAACAAAGCGCCCTATCAAAAATCACCAAAAGACAAAATATCCTTAGAATAGTCCAAGGAATAGTCCCATATTGTTTAATAAACACCCTGTATAATCATCTACCATATCATATCACATCAATTAATGAAGTTGACAAATTCAGAAAATCAATAAAGAACCTTGTTGTGGGAAAGTGCTTCTACAGTTTGGAAGAGTATTTTGTATACAAATTATAGTCTTTCGGCATATCTTGATGTTTATTACGATTTATATAAAGTAATTTCAAAATTGTGTTGTTTCGTTGATAACATATTTGTACTTTTTTTTATGTCAATGTTTTTTTGTCTGTTTTTATTTGGGCTATCATTTCTAATCTCCACTGTATTTTTGTAAATACTACATAGCTTCTAAATAAGGGAAAAAAAGGAAAAAAAACATTTCATATATTCTCATCATTTTATATATTTATAAACATGACACACTTTGTCGACAAAATTTAATACATTTCAGACAATTGAGATCTATTTATTCTTGAAGCAGGCGTTTTATTAGCTGCATTTTGCATATTTTTATTTTTCTATTCTTCTTTCAAACTCTTGATGGACTTTGTTTCCTGAACAATCACATTGGTCTCTATGTCAAATACTTCTTTACACCGATCATCTGACAGGCCGTACGCGACTTCTGGAAGGTTAATCGCTCGATGAATATTATTTTTCCAAACCAGAAAAAGTGTCATAATGATACATGATGTCACCGCATCAAAAGGTTCCTCATTTCAAGTAATGTAAAAAAATGAAATGCCCCGAGATGTTTTAATCTTGAATATTTGAGTCTGAAAAAGTGTAATTTGACAGTTAGCATTATGTATTTTGGCAGACCTCTGTTCGCAACATTGGTGGCTAGTCCGATTCTGTATTGGAAGCACTAAAGGTGAAATTCGTTCAAGCCTAGGGATACAACTCAATATGCAGTGGGATACCACCTACATTGTTCAGGAGGCGCCTGATATGTATGTGATAAAATCGGTATTTGCTTTCAACCCTTTCCCTTCGTGTCTATCTGATACAGAATGATAAATTGGTACAATGAATTATCAAAATTCCTTTCACAAATCCATTGACTTCGGGTTCTCCCAAACATATACTCCTTATCAATGTCAGAATGATTCATATAATCAGAGTCCTCTACGACGAAATGAGTTTTCAATAAAATGTGAGAAACGAGTTTCATTGTTATTGAATCGTATGATCGTTCAGCAGACTTGAAAATAATTCAGGTTATCCTTTGATATAATGTTTTTGTTAACAAAATATTACTCCTCGAAGGAAGTGAGTTATTATTCTGGTAAACTGTGATTGAGTTGAAGGTGAGAGTTATGGAGGATTTTGCCTACTTACCCAACAAGAAAAAATCATATAATTGACGATTTTTTCAATAATCATGGAAAAAATTAATAATAGCCTTAATTTTGTGTAATGTTTTACACTTAATAAGGATCGATAGAAATGAAAAACACCTGCTGAGAAATTTTCACTGATAAAAGTAGTTATAGCAGACTATATCTTTGGGTATACAAAAAATAATTTATCTCATCCAGTCCAAAGAAACCAACAAAAGTACTAAAATATGAACTGAAGCCGATGGATATTGGTTTTTACATCTGGGTTATTGAAAGTATAGTTTTTGTAGCTTGTTTTAGATGGCTCAATAGGATAGATTAGGAAATCACAAAATTGTTTATCGCCTCAGACTTTTTCACATCTGCTTCAGTCGTGAACTGAAATACTCATGTACAGTTTCAATTCCAGCCTCAAGATAAAGCCAGGAGCCAGAGTGAAAATGAATCCAAAAGTATTTTTATTTGAATATTTCTGCAGATTTATGTGCCTGACATTTCGTCTACAACTGTGGTAGACATTAGCAAAGGCGTTGTGGTAACGGTCGCAGTGTTCGAGTTGGTGCCCCCGTTGTTCCGAATGTATTTACTCGAAGCATTTACTTAAGAGAGTTGAAAAAAATTATATTTTTGCATTTTGCCATTACAGCGGATCAATATTAATAAAATAGTTGGTGAATTTTCCTCTACAATTTCAACCTCTTGGATTTCTTCTGCCTAATGCATCAGCACCTAAATTTTGTAAGCCACTTGCTGAGGTTGTGTTATCCTCCTGGTGTCCATATTTCAATCTGACCAAGTCATGGAGTTAGGTTAGGTTAGGTCAGAAGTGAGTGGGTCTATTCGACCCTCCACCGCAACCTACAAGTGTTTATTGTGGCTCACATCTATTCAAACTCGACCAAATAAACCCAGCTTCTTGATGAAGGTGATTAGTTTCTATGGTGAGTGATCTTTCAGGTCAGATGGCAAAAGTGTGGTTCTACCAAACTCTGAAAACCTGATTTGGTCCACGGCGGGGCAGGCACAAAGTATGTGTTCTGCTGTTTCATCATATTCCAAACAGAGGCCTGTTAGACATCGTAGTTCATCCCTACTAAAGTCCAAGAACTTTTTGGCTTCAAGCTTCGAAGGGTGAGTGAACGCCTTGGAGTGAGTCAATACTGGAAGATTTTGCCAGAAGTCTTCAAAACTTCTTACCATCCAGGTCTTCAAGGTTTGTTCGGCAAAGCCTAAAGCAATGCCAATAACAGGTTCTGGTCCGATGAGGCTACTTGCAGCACCCTCCTTTGCAAGGGAGTCAGTAGCCTCTACTCATTTAAGTACTTCAAGGTCGAAATTGTTCATTATTTATTTTAGGTTTTCATTTTATGTTATCCATAGATAGCGAAAACGAAGCTTGATATGAAGAGAAAACAAGCGACGAAAACTTTGTATTTCAAGTTGCGCAGTCTAAAAAATAAATAACTACAAAAAAGCCAGTGGCGTTCTTTTCTTTGTCAATATTGTTGTACGTGGTGCCCACTGAGACGCCATTGGACCTAATAATTTCAATCTAGTACGAGGTGAATAGGCGCCCCATCACTTAAAATAACTGTAGCAAATTTCAACCAAATAGGTGTAAGAATACGTATGATATTTCATAAATACCCATTTTTTTGAACTTTAACGCCCTGTATCTTAGATACGAAGCAACTCCGGACATATGTTCATACGATTTTTTTAAACAACCTAACGAATCACCCTCAGAAGGTACGTACCGTATTTAGGAAGCACCCTTTATACAAGGTGTTCCCAATTGAGTCGGCACCATTGCCAACTCCGTTATTATTGATGCTACGAATTCGGTTAAATGAGCAAACTAGTAGCATTTTTAATAGCCGTCTCGATGCCAATATTTCATAAAATTATATTTTTTAAAAGAAACACCCTATATTTTATCATGCACTTCGATTCGTAATAACATTCCCAACAACAAAGTTCACATCACCTTCCTTCCTAAAATTGAAAATGAGCGACTCATGTGGAAATATTTTTTCATTTCACAAGTAAAAAAAAATTCTTTGTTTTGGCAATTAGAACCTGATGATTATCCAAACACCTAATTTTGCTACTTATACGAATGACAATATTTTGTTACTAACAGCAAAAAGAAAAAACTGCGCTGGGATTTGAACTCGTGAAACCCGTGATCATCATGTCGTACTACTCACTTGATACCACTGAGCTATTTGGTATTAATTTACAAAACGATAATTTCCATCTTGAAGCCATTCCACTAGCCGTATTCATTTTGTGAATCAATATATGTTTACTGGGGCGTCATATTGATGCGGTTGAAAAAAAAATGTGTTTGATTCGATGAAACAGAATTGTTATGAGTATTCAAGTTGCCTTGAAACTTTGTTGAAATACTTTTTGTCGAATATTCTCAAGTATATCATGACAAAGTTATAAATTATGGTATCTGTCAACTAATGTTTGAATATTTTTCGAAATGCGGTTTTCCATCAAGAAAAATGTGATTCGTTAGAATCTTACTTGGTTTGCCAGAAATATAGCGGAAGAGCACTCCAACACTACAGCAATTCGTTTCCCGATCGTGAATTATCTATTAGGCATTTTTTGCTGAATCCTGTTCCTGAATCGACGATGAATCGTCGTCGATTCAGGAACAATGAAAAAGCTTTTGAGAAGAGGAGGACCAAAAAAACATTGTGTAATACGTGATGATACAGAAATTAACGTTTTAGCCTACTTTGAGGTGAATCCAAATAATTCCATCAGAGATTTATCTGGAGAAATAGCTGTTCCACTGTCTGTTATTCAACGAATTCTGTAGAAACATGAGATTTCTCCCTATAAGTTGAGACCAGTGCAAACATTAGAACCTGGTGACCCTGAGAGACGATTGGGGTTTATTAATAAATGCAAACAAAGTCTAAACTTCTATAGAAATATTATATGCAGCAAATTTTTCAAATCACAGGATGTATAATAGGAAGAATTTCCATCATTGAAGAAGACATAATCCATTTCTAGTCCATCCTCACGATCCGAAAAAACGATTTAGTGTTAATGTTTGGTGTGGTCTGGTTAGAGGCAGAATTATTGGTCCATTTCTCTATAATGAACCCCGTAACATCGATTCGTTAACAAGAGTGCTCGAAGAGTTTTTCGATAATCTTGATCTGGAGGTGCGTCAGGATGATCTATTTTTCAGCAGGATGGAACATCAGCAGATAATTTCAGTGGCGTAAATAGAATGTTGCGAGACTGCTTTGGAAACAGATGGATTTCTACAAATGGTCCTGTTGAGTGGTCTCCTTGTTCACCAGACGTGACACCTCTAGATTTTTATTTCTGGAGATTTCTAAAAAATGAAGTGTTCAAAATAAAGCATGATAATATAAATGAACTGGAAAATCATATTAAAACTATAAATAATAGAATTGAAGGCCGAATTATTTTGAAAGCAACACGTAGTGTCAAAAGAAGGGCCCAAAGATGTGTTCAATAAGAAGGCGGTGTTTTTGAATATTCACTCGATATTTTATAGCTCTTTATATGCCGAAATAAAGAAAATTTTTGTACTAGTGAAAGAAAGAAATATTTCCACAGATATCGTTCATTTTCAATTTTAGGAAGAAAGGTGATATGAGCTTTGTTGTTGAGCATGTTATTACGAATTGAAATGCATGATAAAATATAGGGTGTTCTATTTAAAAAAATTATTTCATGAAATATATAAATCTGGACAAATTATTTTTATCAATGAATTTTTCTGGTGATATAATATTAGTGATATCCTAATGTGTCATTTTCAACTACCTACATGAGTTTCTATAATTATCGCAGTACACATTTTGTAAACCATATTCAAAGTTCTTCTTTCATCATATAAAAATGTAACCATTTTTGTATAATGTAGTGAATCAGTGATATCAAATCCAGAACGATTGTTTTTCTGAGATTGAAATCAGTTATTTGATTTTGTCATTTTATATTTAATTTTGAGAATTGTTCTTGCTCATATAATATTCCATTTCATCACTATTATTATTTCAATTGCTGATAAATGAATTCTTAGGAGCTGTTTATCAGGTTATGAACCACAACTTAATTATAGGTTTTGTATATCTTTATGAACTGATTATTTTTTTCTATCATGTACAGCATTTGTTGCTCTCATCGATTTTTTCATATTTATTTGAACAAAATTTGTAATATTGTCCATAACTCATGATCATTGGCAAATGAATGTTATCATTACCGTTATAAGATGACTGAAACTAATTCATGTTAACTAACAAACGCGCGTCGAGAAAATGTGATTTTGTTCTGAAGAGGGAAACGTTTTTCGTTTCACAAGATTTCAATCCTTCGTACAATCTTATAAAAATATCACAAACCAGTCGATAAAATATTTTCTAGATTGATTATTCTTAATGTTTCAAATGATTTTCAATTTATCATTTGTTCAAATTCATATGGATTGAAATTATTTTCTCTTACCTGAAAATGATCATTGTACATGAAGAAAAAGATGAGACCGAAGCAAATTCAACAATTTAATAAAAATTCACGAGAACCATCATCGGTCAGCTTGCCCGTGTCTAGAAGACAAAAATATCCAATAAAAAATTGAAAATATTTTTCTCCAAATAATGTTATTGGGTGTTTGTAAAATGGAAATCTAAGTGATCAACTGATGATATGCTCAATCTCAAGTTGCCATCAAATGACAAGCGGCAAAACTAATATTGACATAACTCACGTACATAAAAAAAAAATTATTCACGAATGTCAATTCTCTAATTACTTTCACTTTCAATGAATATCCACAAATTCGGGTCATCTACTGACATTCATGCATTAATGAATACGTGTTGCGGCGCTTCCGGTCAGATATTTAAATTCAGTTACGTCATCGGAAATACTGAATCATTTCATTCATGCCCGTGTCTAGAAGAAAACAATATCCAATAAAATATTGAAAAAATGTTACCAGGTGTTTGGACAATTGAAATCAAACTCCTATTATGTTCTGGAAACGTTTGTGGCTTTTGTCAACCTCCAAAGCTACCACAGATATAGTTTTTCATATTGGGAGTTGGCGCAATATAATTTTTGGTTACACAAAAGCCAAATCCTGAAAATATTGTCCTACATACACCACAGTTCTGGTGTGTGTAAAAATAATATTTTTTTATTTCATTTCAAGCCTGATTTTTTTGCTGACAAAAAAAAATGAAAACTTTTCGAAATTCGAGAAAGGGCAACAGAATAAATATCGTCAGTCTAATTTGTTAACCTGGAGAATAAATTTTTGGAAAAATTCATTTTCTATACCAATCAAAAGATTCTAACAATTATTAGTTTTATGGTAAAATCCTTCACTATAAAGAGTATATTAGTCTTCAAAAGATGAGACGTAACTTGCTTCAAATACTGCTCTTTCATCAAAAGTCAATTTCCAAGCATTACTAGCCAATGAAAATTACATACGAGTCGGATGTCTAATAACTGTATAAGAACAAAGTCGCAAGTTCACATTCCGTGTTTTTTCAATATTAGGAATGAAGATGACTTTTGTTTCAAAGGGTAAAAAGTGAAAGATGGACTCATCTATTACCAAAGAATTGACTTACAGATCGACTATTCATAAATCAGAATAATACCCGAAGTTATTTATAAACAATAAAACAAAACAAAAATAATGTACAGTGACGGTTGCCAAAGCCATAATAAAAATTGTATTTTATCCTAGGTAATTCGTGAATTTACGAAAGGTATGAATTAATTGTTCTTCATGAAGCTTGTTGTGAAAATGAATGGCGACCTTCAGCACAGAAAATATTTTTGCAATGCAGTCTTTAGCGTAGTTGGAACAGAACTAGAGAAAAATCACTCTACGAAAATTGAAGTCCCTCCAGCAAATAAATAAGGTCCTTCCACCTGATTATCGCAACTGTATCGCAATAAATATAATTGAGGATTAGTTGAATTGATGTTATAATTTTTCAAGAAGTATTTCACAAACAATGATGTAAATTTTCTCATCTTTATTATTTTGATCCGTATAAATTTCGAATTATAATACAATAAACAAAATGAATGTTATCTAGTCGATTGAACGATATCGATGTATGAATAACAACATAACAATGTATGAATAACAAATAACCTTGAAATTATTCAGGAGTGCTGGTGGATTAAGATAAGCCTTATTCATATCTAACCATTGTTCGTTCTAAGACACAATTCATTATTTGCGTAATCCAATGAAGCGTGTTCATTTTTGTCTTGAACCTGTTAGAGTTTCGGATTTTGCCAGTACTAGATTAATTCATTAATCAGTCAGTGTTATCGCATTATAATAATGTAGACTATAGAGTTACCTCAAACTTGTTCCACACTACAATAAGTTTGATTATTTATTTTCAATATACCATGAATGTTAAAAATTTGTAGGTTTCTCAAGAAATACCAAATATTGAAAACCTAATTAGTCGAAATACTGTCACATTTTTGAAATTTAAAAATTAGTGATTCATCCAATACTAACTAATGAATGAAAGTAAATTAACATATGGACTTGCTTCAATAGGTATAGAACGAAAATATTGAAATAGATAAATTGTAATTGGATATATTTTTCGTGGGATGTTAGTTTCTGGAAAGAAGTTCTTTGGCTGTGAACTTCGACGTCTTAATATTGAAAAATTAATAGAAAACTTCTGCTTCCTCCCGAAGTTACAACTGGAACCTCTGGCATGAAATGAATCCAAATCGAGCACTTTTCTTGAACATCAGAACTGCAATATCTTTCTCGACACGTGTTTCACCAACCAAGTTGGCTTCTTCAGGAGGTGAGGAAGACTAATTATTGACTCTAAAAATGATCTCTGATCATATCGGGAAATTTTTTTGAATAAGTTTACGCTAATTTCAACAGAATGATTCATAGAAAGGTAAACAGTTGATGATTTAAAATAAGACTTTCGTATCTGTTGATAGTTCTGATTTCCAGACTTTGGAATGCATGAAAAGTCTAGTGTCATGTATAAATCGCAATAATTCCAAACAGTTTCAATTTATTTCATGGCCGTTAAGCAGCACTGGATTTATTCGGTCTACCAAATCAAATACGTGCTACGTGTTATTTGACACGAGTTTCAATGGATCGCTCAGTCTGACCAATGAACTTTTTGTCACAATCCTCACAGATTATTTCATATAACCTCGACTCCTCATTATTCAACATCATCAAAAAGTTTTGAAGGCTACTTTCACGCTCAACTTTTCAAAAATACAAGTAGTATAAGTAAGTGTAAATCAATTCATATGGAAGGACAACCAACTATGAATCTATGATTTTTTGAAAAGTTGAAAATATACAAAGATCCTCCCCAAATTCAGTTTCCTAATTGACTTATCTATCATATTTCAAGAATATATGTTACTTTTAGCTATGTCCTGATAACATTTTTCCCAATATCCTACCTCTATTTACCCTGAAGGAACTTTTCTTTTGTAGACATAAAATTCAAAACCCTGGTTATTTCTAATCACTGAGATATTCAAGAAAGATAAATCCAAGTCCAATTTAAGTCCTAAACAACAGACTGTGAATGAAGTTTTACGCCACTATTTGAATGAAGCCAAAAATAACGGAATCAAAGTTACCATAAGACGAAATTATTTGATATTGAACATTACGAAATTCAGCCTAGAAGAATTGAACTAGGATCCATCTGTATTGAAAAACTAAGAACCATTGTCAAGCGTACCAGAAAATATTAAGGCCAGTATCAAGGGTAAAACATCTCCATCGCTAGCTGATATAACTTCTAAGAAAACATTGAGGGAAAATCTAATTTCCTACATTCCACGTCATTTTCATTTATAGCTATCCACCGTATTTTTAGCTATGCAAAATTTGAAAGATTTCAAAGACAAAGTACATAATAGTAAAGACATAATTACCATCACTGAAACTTGGCTCAAAGAGATTATATCAAACCATTATGTCCATTGATAAATGAACTTTTTTGTAAAGATGAATTAGGAGGTAGGGGAAGAGGAGGTGTTGCTATATATATCAAAAACTCATTCAAAGCTAGCAGAATTGATTGCACTTGAACAGGTATGGACAACCTTCACTATTCATAAAGTAAAATATGCCGTTGCCTCTATGTACAGACCTCCTATTTGTTCTTCTACCAAGTTTGTTAACTGCTTTTGAAGATAGTTTATTCTCAATATGTCAAAAATTTTAAAATGTCATTTGTGCTGGAGATTTAAATATTGATTTCTTAGACTCTGGAAATAGTTCTTATATTAAACTAGGTGACATCATTGAATGTTCCGATTTGAATTAGATAGTAGACCAGCACACAGTTTTTCATTCAACTAGTTGCAAAATCATAGATATTATAATATGCTCTGAATTATTGACAATGAGCGACTGTACTACGGTCGATTGTAACTCGTTCTCGGATCAGTTTCTTGTATCATGCAGGTCAAATATGGCGAACATCAAAAAGAAAAGTTTTATTTGCCCTTTTTCAGAGACTTCAGGAAATTCAAATCAGAATCATTTTATTCTGACTTGAATAATATTAATTTTGAACCTATTTTTAGTTCCGATAACATCGACGAAAAAGCTGTCATATTCAATAAGTTACTTCTTGAACTTCTTGACAAACATTTACCTGTCAAAACTGTCAAAATAACAAAAAAAAGCACTCCGGATCACAGATAAGCCTAAACTCATGTTCAAACTCAGAGATAATGATCTTTCTAGATTTAAAAAATCAAGTCACCTCATCACTGGTTATATTACAAAGAGTTGATAGATCTCACGAATCGAACGGTAAATCTCGAGAAGAAGGCATATCTTAACTATCGCTTATCGAAAAGTAAACAATTGTGGAAGGAACTAGCTGCGCTCATTGTTTATAATAAAAAAGATCAGAAATCAATTCCTGATCACCTCTCAGATGTTGAAAAAATAAAATAAGCAATGCAGATGATCTGACTAACTTTTGCCCGATTAGTATTCTGTGTGCCATATCTAAAGCATTTGAAAAAATTTTGGACTTGCAGATGCGTAACTACTTTAATGATTTCAACATATTAACAACCTGTCAATCAGGGCTCCGGGCAAACCACAGCTGCACAACAGATCTTTTTTTTAAGGAAAAAACACAAGCACTACAAGATAAACCTTGAGGCGCTCTAAGAGCGGTGCCTGTGCGAAAGTAGTGATTTACATTGAATTTGAATCTCCGGAGATTAAATCCATTTGGGAAAAAGTTCTCAAGAAGTTCATTTCACATGAACGTAGTTTTCCAAATGGAAGCGTTTTCCAACAGCAAAGTTCGAGGTGTACGGAGTCGAACCTCAAAACGATTAGCAGCCACAGTCCGTCGTGTATTCCTGATATGTACCGCTCTTGGTGGAATCAAATGTGCCAAGTCCCTTGAACATTCCCCGTGAATGTATCTATAGAAGACAGATAAATCTTCAACCTTTCTTCGATGTTTCAGACTATCAAGGTTGCAAGTTATGTTTGCATCTCCAATCATGCGGATGGCTCTTTTCTGGATAGAATCCAGCAGCTTCAGGGTATGTTTAGGGGCGGAGCTCCATATATGAGAACAATACTCCTGAGAAGGTCTGATCTGAGCTTCATAAAGCATCAAAAGTTGCTGTGGTGTGTACAGTTTTCTGGTTCGGAATATTGTTTCAAGCTTTTGAGAAGCACTCCTTGCAATTCCAGCAACATGATTGTGCCAAGACATATTAGTGTCCATTTTAACACCCAACAAACAAAAAGCGGAATTGTCTTTACTGACATTTTTATATCCGGTTCAGAGCCATTAATCTTTTTGGAGAAAACCGATGCCTGGTTTTGAAGTTGTAGATGATTTGCATTGTTCTGTAGACGATAATAAACTCTGTCTTTTAGTATTTCTAGATTACTCTAAAGCATTTGATCGCATTAATCACAGCCTACTTCTGGCAATACTTGAGTAGCTAGGTTCTTCCTCTAAGGTGGTAACTCTGCTCGAAAATTATCTGCTAAATCATTCTCAGTGTTTCATACTCAATAAAAAAATCTACTACCCTTAAAATAAATAATGAGGTCTTTCAAGGATCAATTCCAGGTCCACTTCTCTTTGTTTTATATACTTCTCAGTTCCTTCAGTGCCTCCTTCATACTTCCTTACATCGTTACGCCGACGATACACATTTGTGTTCAGAATTTGATGAAAATTCACTCAATACTGCGCTCGATCAAATGAGTCATGATCTGCACTCTCTGATAACTGAATCGAGGAAATACAGTCTCTCTGTTAATTCATTTAAATATTATGTCATGCTCTTCGCTAGGCCAACGGCAAAGAATCGTTGTAGCGAATTGATTAATATTTCCATCGATGGGGTTCAGTTACCAAATAGGGACGTAACTGAAAATTCAGGCTTTCATCTTGATAGTACTCTGAGATTCACTACACATGTTTCTCAGAAAATGAAATTGTACTATACGACGCACTGGTACTACCTCATGCCATTATGTAGAATGACTATTTTTTACATCTCAATATTTCACATATATGCTCATGAAACTGAATTATAATCTTCAGCATTAGGAAGTGAAGGATCATAGGATACATATATTGAAATTTTATCAACGACAAATGGATTTTTGACCAATCAATCTATTTGATAGTGATAAAGAGTTGGGGTTAGGTTAGGTTAGGAACAGTACAATGATAATATGTCTTTCTAGGGTCCGCTCATCGTTTATTAATGGCAAATAAAGTATATCCGGGTTCTTTTTTTATTCGTGGTCATATATTATGTAAATTATTTTTTTTACTACTATTAAAATTTCAGTAATATTTATCAACTTCTTTTCTCAGTTTGGGTTACTCGAAAATTTGATTTTAATGAAAACTAGACGTCATTATTCCTTAATGGGGGTGATTCAATGGAAGTTTCTGATAACTTAGTATTTGTTATTTATTAGGATATTCCGATCGGAATTGTGAATGAAAACCTTGGTACGAGTAAATTCAGAGTCACGTAGAAAACAATTGAACAATTTGTTGTTGCAAAAAGTTGAAAACCATTGTTATCTCGACTCAAGTGGATTTTGTTGTGTTTTTCAATGTTGAAATTTTATAATTTTCACGTAGGCTCTCAAAGGACTAGGGATTGGTGAGCTTTTTCAATAGGCTCGATGGTATGAGATCATTAATTCAAGCATGATCATTGAGATGAGGCCTTGCTCAATCGAATTCACCGAGATGAACGCTCCAAGTGAACTAGTGCACTGGACATTATTTGATTGCTGCTATCATTTCTTAACACAACACAGTTATCAAAGTTGATGTACCGTACTTTTGTGAGTGTGTACACTACTCCCAAGAAAAAGTTTACTTACTACAGGTTGACAGAAATTGTGGGCTGTTTTTGCTTCTCACCAGTGAATGTGATGTAGATGGCAATTACTTTTTTGTTAACTACTAAATGAGTGGAGTTTTGTGACAATTAGTAATATTTCATAACTAGAGTGGGAGTATGCTGTTTTTCGCCACAAAAGACGAATTCAGGCTGTTGTTACTGATTAAAATGTCATAGATTGTGATAATGATCAGTTCTAGTTATTTGATTTTCGATGTGAAATATGTTACTGTTGAGAGTAGAAAGCTTTTTACTGCTTGTGGTGATTCAGGGGTGAGTGAACATATTTAATGACCAACAATGATATATAGCTCAACAAACACGCACTTTTTCCAATCAATAGAACTACAATACTTTTCTCAACGCGCGTTTTACCAACTAAATAACTGTCTTCAGGAAATGAAAAAAAATGATACCTGATTGGTATCTATTCATATTTAACATGTTACATTTCACTTTCCTATACGCACCTGAAACTTCATATAGAAATTTGCGAAAGATTTTCTCGTGGAAGTTGCCGCAAATTTCAATAGAGTGATTCATTAGAACTTAAACAATGATCCTCATGGAATAAGATCTTCGTCACTGTTCATATTTCTCATTTGTTATTTCCAGAAAGCATCGAAACCATCTAGTGTTTTGTGTCACTATCAACGATTTCAAAAAGTTTTCATTTATTCTATGGCTGTTCTTCAAGGCGTGTTGAACGACACTATATTTCTTCATTCTTCTGAATCGGATATGTACTGCGTATTTTCGAAAACTAGTTTTGAGGGTTTTCTCAGTCTGATCAATATTTTTTGTCACAGTCCTTGCGGATCATTGCATGTATCTCATATATCTCATTTTCCAACATCTACTCATCTACTATATTGGAAGAATACCCATTGCTTTCGGCTATTTATCCGATCAATTTAGACATCCAAGGGTACAAAAATTCGCAACCAGCTCAAAGTTGATAGGATTATTCAAAACACTATCATGAATGAAATCTAAAATATTTCCATCGATTCGATACCTAGAAAAAATACTCGGGGTCTAAGGTCATAAAAACAGGTTTTTCGCGATTTTCAGCAAAATGACAGTTTTATCATAAAATTAGTTCAAACAAAATTTGAAGATCTGATAATTATCTACATGAGTGGAAAAGTTGTAATCATCATATCATGAGTACCTACGCACATGTTTCCACTACACCTTTGAGGTAGTGTACTCAGCGCGATTTTTTTAACGTGGTTTCCCCGATAGGAACACGTCATGGGTCTGTTGTTATTCTTTCCAATCTGAAACTATTGGATAATAAATTATATCAACATCATAAATGCGACATATAACATTTATAGACGATATTTGTTACACTGCGGTGTATGGGAAAGCGAAGAAACATTCAACGTTATCTTAGATAGATACGTTCAGTATGTACATTTTGGTCTCAGAGTTACTGTCATATTTGATGGCTATAACGATTTTACGAGAAATATTGAAGCTACAGAAAAACGTCGTAGAATTCCAGCAACATCTTCTGATATTTCATTTGACCAATCTGTGACAGTTCCTACTAGTCAGCAGACATTTCTTGCAAATATTCGTAACAAATTTCGATTTATTTCAGTGTTGAAAAAAGTTTACTGCTGAAAATATATTGGTGAAACGAGCTAATAATGATGCCGATGTAATGATGATTGAAACAGCATTAGAGCCATGCAATCCAACAAATACAACTATGGTTGTAGGTGAAGATATACACTCACTCGTTTTACTCACTGCTCGGACTCCAATCAAAAATAAATAATTTTTCGAAACCTGGAAAAGTTCAACATCAATTGGAAATATATTCATCAAGAAGTTTAACTACTTTTTCAAAGTGTCAAAATCATGTACTATTTTTATACGCATCAACTGGCTATGATATGACATCTGCGTTCTTATAGAGGGTAAAAGAACACTTTTTGAAATGTTTAAAAATCAAGAATAATCAAGATTTCGTTCGATGTTCTGACATTTTTTAAAAGAGTAACTCAACTCCACAAGAAGTTATCACCAATGGAATTCACCTTCTTCTCTCTTGCTATGGAGCTCCTAAAAAACTACGTGCTTAGATAAGTATAGATATGCATGTTTCGTTGAAAATACTCCTAATTAAAAACAAGTGCAGTTATCTTGTCTTCTTCGAACCCCAGCGGCTTTTCGTCAACATCTTTAACGGGTATATTACCAAGTTCAAGTGTGGCTTGGTTATCAGCTAGACTCAAAACACTGGGGTTGGAATTTCGTCGACAATACATTATAACCAGTTCAGACTTCACTATAACCTACGCCATGAAAACTGTTGAACACAATTTTTTGCAACCGTCAAGAGGTATATAGTGCTGAATCTGGTTGCAAAAAGATGGACTGTTTTGTTCTCTAGCATGTACAAATTGTCAAAGCCGGTTGTGGTCCAATGTTGAATCACCAACAGTTTTGGATTCGTTCAATAACAACGAGAAGACATATGATGTATCATTATTGAGGCAATTTACTTGTTCACACTATGAAGAAGAAGAACAGGAAGAATAAGAAGAAGAGGTAGCAGAAGTGTTATAGAATCATGAATCAGACGAGTAAGTTTCCCTATTTCCTTTTATTTACACTGCTTTTATAATCTTCGATAGTTTCAAATTGAACAGAATCACAATAAATTCGTAGAATAGTCCTACCAGGGAAACCACATTGAAAAAACGCGCTAAGTACATTACGTCAAAGGTGGCTTGCAAACATGTGCATATTATGACGATTAAAACTTTTGTAACTTTTTGTATCGCTATATCTCAGAAACGATGGCTCTAAGGAAACGAGTATCCGAACTTTTCTATAGATAATTAACTGATCTCCAATTTTCATTTCAAATAATAATAATATAAAACTGACCGTTTTGCTGCAGATCGCGAGAAACACATTTCTGCAGGAATCGTATCGATGAGGATTTTTCAGAATTAAATAATAGCATTTTCCAATACCGTACCTTCTTTAAGTCAAGGAGAACGTAACAAGCCCATAAACAAAAATGTTTAGTCTTGCCATTTCGTGTCGTGGGCAATGGTGTAAGGAATATATCTAAAAGTTCTGATATTCTCTCTGTAGACATCAAATTCTAACCTGTGGTTGATTATAATTACTGAGATATCCAAGAATGGTAACTCGTCATCTGTTTTCAATTTGATATGTAAGATTGAAATTTGGGGATCTGTTACATAAAAACAATACGTAGGTAGTTTACATATCGGATCCAAGTCCGTGGAAAGAAATCTAACGCTTTCAATTCGAATATGTTCATGAACAAATCAGCTGTAAAGGGGGACAGTGGGTTTTCTGTCTGTAGAAACCGGAAGCTGTTGTTGAACTAGAAACAATTGTATGTGGTCCACGAAAACTTCTCCACTGAAACCATTGACCCCCAGAAGATACACTGATCATTCGATGGTTTTTGGTAGAGAGAAAACAACGAGAATACATCAAATGATACAAAAATCTCTTCATCCCGCAACTCAACATCTTCAACCTTCTCTGTGAAATCATGTGAATCAATAACACTCAAACTCAATTATGAGAATGAGGAAGTATCAAACTGTTTGGTTAGCCAATTTTTTAGGTAGGTGAAATTTTGGCGGATACAGTTTGTCGCACCGACTTGCCGGTATACCGTACAATTTAGGAACTGTAGGATTGGAAACCCTGTTAAAAGCCGATGTGATCAAAGTTTGACACTTATTGAGTGTGTTTTTTACCATCAGCCCAGGTAATGGCTTCCTTTGTGATTCATTATTGAGACCGTTCTCGATTGAATCAATAATTCATCTCTATTCTTTCTCATTGATAAAAAGTCTGAAGAGTTTTACATTTCATTTTCTCATTTAACTCCGATGTTAATGAATTCAAAGAAAGATACTGTGCTACTTGAGTCATTTCAGTAACTTACAACCACCTCTGTATTTTAGTGAAAGTGAAAAAACAACTTTGCGGTAGATACATTCAACCTTCACGTACAATCAAGTCGTTAGCTGAATGCATTATAATGAGAGACAACCGACATATTTCTAACAAGAAATTTGACCCATATAAACCACAAAACCTATTTTAAATACTCGTAGGTATTTAATCTCACAATTTTGACAGGTTTGTTAATGATATATTCTAGTACTCCACAAACAATAATCTCTACTAATATACAGGCTGATCCAAATATTTGGGCATCACATTCATTATTGAAAATACAAAATCGTTGGAAGTATCAAATTATAGGTAGTACCATTTTAACGGTCATGAAGATGTAAGGAACAAAAAAATAATCAAATCAGACATATTTGTTATCGAAAACTTTGGTTTTATATTTTTTCAATTTTTATTCAATTCCATATAT
>WOGR01000537.1:0-24679 GCA_015342045.1 Leptinotarsa lineolata | reverse complement strand
CCTTCTAAAATATCTACTTTCATATAAACATTGAATTACACGAAAGAAAAAATTCTTTCGAAACAAATACTTTCATATGAACACTGAATTATGCAAAAACACTTTTTTCTATTCAATTTGTATTCCAAACATTCGTTATAGATTTAAATCAGATATCATTCACAGGAATTCTACACGATATACTAAATGGAAGATGAAAAAAATTCACTCAGCCATCCTCACTGGTAGACACCGATGTTTCGCCGTAAGACATTTGCGTTAGGGCTCTTCAGTACCAATCTGGATAATATTATAAGAAAAAACACACAATTCATTTATAAATTACGATTTTTATGTCAAGGAATAAGTTTGATCTACTTATGTCATTGATGACATCGTAATGACATTCATTCACTTATTTAAATCCTTGCCAAGAGATTCCCACATTTTCTTTGTATCAAGATGAAGTAGTAGAAAGCCGAAAACTTTCTTTCCCAAATAATTTATATCTCTCAAATATGTTCAGAACACGGTATATAGCTTTTTTCCACTCAGACCTATATTTTAATATGGAATTCATTTCAACCGTCAACAATTTTTTAAGCAATGAAAATGAAAAATCAAAGAGAATATAAAAGTATCAATGACAAAATAAGCCAATCTGAATATTTGAATAAAATTTTGAATATTTTTTTCGGGTTTTTGATTTTTCAACATTTTTGACTGTACATAAATGAATGGAAAATAAGGTTTTTCAAATTGTTTGATGGAAATTCTCCTTCGAAGCTTTCAAAGAATAGCTCCACTCAACAAAAATTCCCTATATAAACAATAATTTTGGGAAAAATGTTTTATTACTGAAAGCATAATTAAGAGAAAAAAATGCGATGAAAAATGTTTGCTAGGGGATTATTTTTTATTCAACTAGCCACCAAGTAGCTACTTGTTTTTATTCCTTCATAATCATATTTTTTATTGTTGTAGCAATCGAATCGGCCATAGCGTACAGGAACCGAACTACCAGTTTTTATCGTATTTTCACCACTGAATTGAAACTATAAATCTTGGTGGTATAGTTTCGGAAAAAGAGAATTGTTTCAAACCATTCTCTGGTCTTCATGTTTTTCATATTTTGAATATCTGCAATAGTTTTCGAGATACTCGCAAAAACGAAAGCTTTTTTTTGTTTAACTTAATGGTTTAAACCTTTCTATTCGTTAGCACAACTTGGCATAAAACGTAAATTACTCTGTGTAGATGGAATGACACCTCAATTAATGCGAACTGAAATTATGTGAAATGACACTTGTGAATTAGACTATATATTCAGATGATTTACTGGTTCCCCATCAAAAATATATGGGATTTGGTTGATACTTACTTTTCAGAAAAAATCGTGATATTATACATTTATTCTCATCAATGTTTCGCTCTAATGAAATAACAAATGTGGCAATCAAACAAATACATAACACATATTAAAAGATAATGAATACTATAGGGATATATCCTGCTCTCAAAGATACAATTCACTTAATCTGTAAATAATTCTCTGATGTTTGAATTTTAATTATGGAATAGGTATTCAGGAAACAATGAAAAAATTAAGGGAAAAGCTGCCCTTCAAGAACTTCAGATGTCTAAGAAACCTGATACATGATACTCAGGTTCCTTATAAGTAAAACGAAGCTATTTGATGCACCCACCAGAAAATGATTCCCTGATTATTTCACTAAACATGATGGGCGTTCGTAAACGGACTGCAAGTCCAGGAAAAAATGTTTCCCAACAAAAAACAAAAACAAATGAAGTAGTTGGAGTTTTGTTTATTCAATCTGTAACTTCCCAAATGCTCCTCGAATCTCTGGTTGAAACTACGGCCAATCTGGCCTGTAGAACATTTCAACCTTGAAAGGGGGGTGTCATACTTTGAAATTACTCTACATAAGAATGACAGTTGGGTAGCAGTCCATATTAGAAAGGACTTCCGATTCATTATACATTGATGCTCTATCTTTTAAAAACGGTCCACTCATTTAGAAGCAGTGTCAACAATATGTTTTCAAAAAAAGGCAGAAATTCAAGAGAATAAAAACTTGCCGTATCAATCATGTAGATGCTGAAAATGTTGTCTTCCAACCTCAATATACCAATACTGGTTACATTCACCAATGATGGTGTCAACACTTGACAAACATCAATGATTCGTACTCACAAATCTTCCAATGGATGAAACGAATTGCCATATATTTTTTTTATTATGTGTTCCCACAAATAATCAAAAGGACTTGAGTCGGATGACTGAAGAGGCCACTCAATTTCTCCCCATTGTTTTGCTCAGCGATTTTGAAATCTATCGTTTGAATAATCACGCACAATTTGTGATTAATGTGTAGGTGCATCGCCTTATTGCAACATCATTTTCTCTTCATTATATGTAGGGTTTTTCTCCATAGTATTAGATATAGCTGGGTTTGGAGAGGTGCAAGGTACATATTATCTGCTGAATTATCGGAGGAAAAAAAGACACAGAAGGGAATTTCCAGAAAAGATATTTCTGAGTGTTTAAAGCGTGAGTAACTCTAGGACTGCTATCGACATATTAACGCTTGGGGAGTTGGAGATTTTGCAATGGTTTCTAGGTCGAAACTTGTTTTCCTCACGAATTAATTCGACAAGTTTTTAGATTGTTTCGAAGTTCTTTTTTCAACAGGATGGTCCACTCTGTATGTTTCACAAAAATCTGAAAGTTAAAAATCACTCTATATTCGCGTTGCTAAACACCGCGATATTTTTATTCTAACGAGCTATTTGATATGCGCAAGTCGTTCAGTCAATAAACCATGCTAGTAAATGACATATGTTGGCAAGGAAAATAGATCTTTCGGCCAACACACGAATATTTTGCATAAAAAAACAAAACGTTTCTAATTCCATTTTTTTGGCAGAAAAACCAAGTTGTTTCGAATGCATTTTTTTCTTTCGGATTATGTTTTTGCAAACTGTATTGAGACTATCGCCCATCAAAAAATTGTGATCATGCCATTTTTTTATTTTAGATCACTACTTTTCTTTCAAATTAAATCAAGTATTGGTAGAAATAGTTACGAATCCAACAGCTGAAGACATATTTTCTATTATTACGACTTACGTAAATACTAACCTCTTATAATTTTTTTCGAATTATGTACTAATAAAAAACTCAAAACGTATATACAAAAAAATTGATGGCCATAATTTTCAGTGTTCATTCGAACATCAGAGAGTTAATTGAATTTCACATTGAAGATACCACAATAATCAATATTTTCTCATATAATCAAACCATGAGGAATATTCAATGCTAGCGACCTATCCCGGCTCCGCACGAGTGCGATGATGATAATAAATATAAATTCACCGAGCGAAAATTTAAGGGCATGGAAAATCAGTGATGAAAAGATAATTTTGTTTTATGGACTCGCCGTTTTCCCTCGCGGCTGGTGTCCCAGTTGAAATACTCAAAAATCCTTTCTTATTGCACATCTACAACATCAAGCAAACCTTCATACAAAATTTCAGCCTCCAAAAATATACCGCTATGGAGAAATAGTGATAAAAAGCTAACTTTATTTTATGAACACGCCTTTTTCCCTCGCGTCAGGCACTCCAGTTGGAATATTTGAAAATCTTTTCTTATTGCACATATACGATAAACCTACATACAAAATTTCAGCCTCTGAAAATATAGCGGTTGGGAGAAACAGTGATAAAAAGGTAATTTTATTTTATGAACGTAACTTTGTCTCTCGCGGCTGGCTCCCTAGTTGGAACATTTGAAAATCTTTTCTTATTGCAGATTTACAACATAAAATAAACCTTCATACAAAATTTCAGACTCCAAAAATATGCCAGTATGGAGAAACAGTGATGAAAAGGTAATTTTATTTTATGAACACGACTTTTTTCCCCGCTGCTTCAGTACTTCCCGTGAAAGTATTTATAGAAGAGAGACAAATCTCCAACCCTTCTTCAATATTCCAGACTGTTGCAAGTGGTGTTCGCGTCTCCAATCAGGTGGATGACTCTTTTCTGGATGGAATCCAGCAGCTTCAGGGTATGCTTTGGGGTGGAGCTTCATATATGAGAACTATACTCCTAAGAAGGTCTGATCTGAGCTTTATAAAGCATCAAAAGTTGCTGAGATATGTACAGTTTTCTGGTTTGAAACAGTGTTCCAAGCTTTTGAGAAGCAGCCTTAGCAATTCCAGCGACATGATTGTGCCAAGACATATTGTTTTCCAGTTTAACCCCCAACAAACTTATCGAAGCAGAAAACAGAATTGTCTGTCGTGACATTATTATATCTGGTTCAGACATCCATCTTTTTGGAGAAAACCGATGCCTGGGTTTTTGTGGCATTGAATTGAACCTGGTTAATTTCAGTTAATTTCACCCCAATTCAATATCACTTCTAGATTTTCATTAAGATATGCAACCTCCTGCTACCGGTGAAGATGTGCATCACAGCCGATGTCCTGGGATCCAAATGGAAAGACGAGACAAGTGTTTTCTCCAATAAGTCGATGATATACAATAAAAAGAGGGTTGGAGACAATATGGATCCCTGAGGAACACTGGAGTTGATGGTAAAAGTATTCGAGAGATATCCATCGACAGCCACTTGCAGGGAACGTTCTTTCAGGAAGCTGGAGAGCCATACAGAGAAATGATCCGACAAGCCATGGCATCGAAGTTTGGCCAGCCAACCCCCATGCCATACACGGTCAAACGCCTTAGAAATATCCAGCGCAACCGTTCTTGATTCTCCATGTTCCTCGACTGCGTTATTCCAAATATGGGTGACATACGATAGAAGGTCGCCTGTTGATCTTTGTTTCCGAAAGCCTATGAACATATGTCCGGGGTTGCTTCATTTCTGAGATACAGGGCATTGAAGTTAAAAAACCGGTATTAAAAACGTTAGTGAAATTAGGCATAAGAAATCACTGCTAATTGACAACTCTGACTTTCACTGATATGTCAACACTATCACTGTCAGCTGGTCTCCAAAGCAGGTGTTCATGATAGTGGCTTCAATTTTCATCTATGGGAAACAAAGCTGAATATGAAGAAAACACAAGCGACGAAAAATTTTTATCTTTGATCAATTATTCCTTAAAAAAATAAAAAACTACATATTGTTGGCTGTGGTGCCCACTGAGACTCCACTGGACTTAATAATTTGAATTTAGTTCGGGCTAAATAAGCGCCTAGTTACTTCAAATAACCTTAACAAATTTCAACCAAATCGTTGTAAGGATATATATGATATTTTATTAATATCGTTCTAATATCAACATCTTGTATCTCAGAAACGAAGCAACTTCGGACATATGTTCATGAAAACTTTTTTTCTTAAAACGACCCAACGAATCACTCTCTGAAGTTCCGTACCGTAGTCAGGAAACATCCTGTATAATTCAAAAGATTTTAAAAGTGAATGAAATTGAGGAATCTATACAGAGAAGGGGGTGTAACTGAAAGCTATCCTTTCTGCAAAAAAGGTAATGGAGTTAAAAAAACGTGTTGAAATGAATGTTTTCCATCAACCAGTTGTTTTTTCATACAACCCTCAAATGTCTGAACTGAGGATTACGGATTATCAAGATCCTATCTTTCAACATGTAACACCTATCATCACAGAGCTGGTATCGAACCCACATTAACAATAGTGGTATTATTATGAGTAGAACTCACTATCAACCCGCTGCCATATAACTGAAAGACCAAACTCGTGAAACTTTGTTGCTCACGATATTAATGAAATAGTTCTGTATCATTTGTACACAACATAAATAAATACGGAAATTTCAATAATTTCCTCATCATCAATACTGTTAATATTCATTTTCATTTATCAAATTCAGTTGATAACTTTTATTTTCTGTTTTTGTTGCTTATGAATGGGATAACCATTTTATGTTTCTGTTGAACGTTTTTGTTATTTTTGGCTTTTTATCTAAGGGTGTGACTTTATTTTCAAGCACACAGTGTTCCCAAAAGAAAGCTATTACATGCTATTACATAGCGAAACACGTTTTCGCGGTTTTTGTAGAACCCTAAGAGTAAAAATCTTGCAGTAACTCTTATTAGTTATCGTTCATATTCAAATCTTTGAAATATCAAAAACATTCCTTAAAAAAATGCAAAAACAACTCTTTTATAGCAAATGAAACCAGTCAATTTGCACTCAGTCAAAGATTGTACTTGATCGGTGGCATTGCAATTTATGTTATAAAATGAATCTATTGAAAATAGTTTTACCATCCCAGAACAAAAAAAATTGTCTTCCGATGCTCGTTTGTCTAAAACAATCATCATCATGATACGGCTGAAACTGTCATCTCCTGATGATGCTAACTTGGTGAAAGAAACGCTCGCCGAGAAACGTTATTTTTGTTCTGGTGTGGAAGAAATATTTTCATTAGGGAAATTTCTATTGTCTAAAATACATAGAAATGGTCTAAGAATAGAGTTACTTAAATGCACCTGAAAGAAACTTTAATACGCGTTTTCAATGAGCGCTCTGCAAGGAGAAAGTTAAATGTGCTGAAGCAATATTTATTCCTCATTCTCAATGAATCAGTACACTAATTAGAATAATTGACTTCCGTTTAAACTCTCGTTAATTTCCGAACTGTCGGCCTTTCATTCATCTTCAGCTACTTGAGTGTAGTTTCTACAGAGCATTAATTGTTGTTTTCGTGAAATGCTGCCCATTATGAAATATTTTTTATCCAAAAAGTAGACCCATCAAACGCACTTGATCAAAACACAGCCTGTCACTTGATATAGTTATGAATAATATATTGGTTTGTTTGTGATACGATGTCAGAATCGATTTCAAAAGTGTGTGGAGTGATTACTATTATCATATCATCATCATCACTTTTCCGTATGAAGTTCCAAAAATTGAAATATTCACCAAGTGTGAGTTTGAAACATAATGAATTGGTGTGGTGTATGAGGGTGCTTGCATATGGAGATGCAGTCGGTAACATTCAATGAAGTGATTACCCTGAAAAATAAAAAAACTGGTAGACAGTTAATCACAAGAAATAATTTCCTCAGGTATCCATGCAAAATTTCAGTATTATATACAAAATAACATGTTCAGATTGCGATTGAATTCATATCAAGCAAACATCTACACTTTTGAAAGACAGAATATACAGGTCGGGGCACACAATACGACACGGTTCCTGTAAACCAAACCAATAATTTCTTCGGTAATTTCTCTATTTCGTTATATGTATTATTATTAAGGTTGCAGCAAAAAATTATTATGAAGTCTGCAGGGTGCCCCAAAAAAGTGTGATACATGAAGGTTGTGCTGTTTTAAATGGAGCACCCTGTATTTCGTTACGCTTTTGAAAAGTTCAGGAAAAAATTATATGATTTCATATGGTTCTATGTACCCAACTAAAAACGTTCTCGAGTTATTGATTTTTTTATGAAACTGCTAGTGTAACAGCGGGAAATAAATTAAACGATGTTTACTCTTCAAAAGTATGCTTTATTCTGTCTTCATATATATTTTCTAGTCACTTGAATAACAACAAATATAGTAATAACAATAATAACGATGACAATATGTATACCCAATCACTAATTAAGTAAATTCATTACACCAGGTACAATTGCAAGCTCAATGGCATCGAAATCTATAGAAATCATTCCTTCGAATTCTGACCAAGCATGAAAAAAGTTTTGGGCTATTAATTTCGATAAGACCCGTTTCTCAATATTATACAGAATGTTCAAAATTCATTGTCACCTTTTTATAATTTCGGACAAAGATAACTTTGTTATTTCAAATAGGACATCCTGTATTCTTTAGTCTGAACAATATAAGATTCAATTATCTTCCATTTCATATCAGGGTTCACTATACTCAATCTAATAGTTCTACAGATATTGGCTTTTTCAAATAGTAGTCTTATTTCAATACATTCTTTGAATCAAGATAGTTTCGACACGACATTTATTCAGCTTGTTGAAAGAATTCTCATTGACAGTTATTGTGTTTTACGTTATTCAAAACATTTACTGAATTATTACCGTTGAAAATGAAAACTTATCCCATTCAAGAGCAGATAGATATGATTTTAGCGATTGCTGAGTGTTCAGAGAATTGCCTTTAGTCGGCGAGGGTGTATGCCCAAAAATATCCAGACCGAAATCATCCAAACAAGTTGGTTTCAAACGATTGCTACATGCATTTCGTACGACTGGAAGTGTATATAGCTTATGAAAAGGCAAATAGACCAGAACCTATCATTGGAAAGGAGGAAAATGAATTTCTTATTATGAAATCAATCATAGAAAACCATCATACGAGTTAACGTAAAATCGAGAAAGATAACGGGATAAGCAGACGAAGTATTTCTAGGGTAATAAAAAAATATAAGTTCAACCGCATTTAGTGACGATGAACATTTTTTAAGTTCCATTTTATTTTCTGATGAATCTACTTTTCATTTCATAACAATGACATAGTGAACAGACACAACTTCCATTATTATAGTGATGTGAATCCTCCAGAATAGATTGGTCTGTGAACGTGTGGGAAGAATTATGGGTATGTAAAATAATACGCATTTATATTTCAAATGCTTTTATTTCCTATTCAGTATTCGAGTATGCGAATCAAAGCAAATATAAAAAGTGTCCTATGAAATAAGCCACGGGCGTATCTAGAACTTACATGACATTCCCCTTGTTGGAAAGAACTTTTCAACACCTACAATAATAATCATAACTGAAGTCTAAATGAAAAACCTTTCAAACCTTTCAATAATGTCATTCATAGCGCAGTCTATTAGGTAATTTTACAATTCTACCTTGTGGAATTGGCGCGGTGGTAGTGCGCCCGACTCACGATCGGAAGGTCGTAGGTTCGATCTCAGCCTCGACCAGATATTTTTCCGAGAGAATTTTCTGGTTTGAGCTGGGATGATTCTGCAACCGTGTAATGAATCACACGTTAAAAGGTAATACCTCGTTGGTCCTTAGCGCCCACAAGTTTCTCAACATCTGAGAGTTGTCGTTCATGGCGAAAGCTGATTAACGGAAAAACAGATTTTAAACAGATTGAAAAATTATTAGTACATGCATAATATTTCAACATAATCGCCTAAGTTTAAACAGTTGTGTTTGACTGGGTTAGTTGTAAAATGAAGATTATATCATCTGTTAATAGATATTGTTCATAAAAAAATTTATTCAAATAGAGAAATGTTTCAACAAAACTGTTTTATTGTGAATAAGGGTGAAATAAATCATCTGTTTAACTAAATTATTTCAATATGAGTGTATTTTCAATTTTTTCAGTATTTTCTAATATCCAATTGTGTATTTTTTTTAAATGCTGTTGATCTTAACTGTTTAATTTCTCGTGGAATCATATTATGAATTTTAAACCAATACATATGAAGTGTTGTTGCATTTAATGTAGATTTAGTAATTTGAAAGCATTCATTGGTTTTCAATCTTGTGTTATACTGATGTTCTATTATATCAGAACTTGTAAAATGTTTTTTCATATAAATAGTACTGATTTTGTAGAATGTTTGTCTGAGAGTTAAAATGAAGTATTTTCTGAATAAAACTTTTGACGAAAATCTAAAAAATGATTTTATTGCATACTTATGAATAGACTTGATATATTTTAATGAATTTTCATATGCACCACCCTAGGCTATGATTCCATAGTTCATAATATTGGAAAATAATGCATGATAAAACACTAATAAAGTTTTCACCTCAAATATATTTCTTAGAAGTCTAAACTTATGAAGATATTTTCTTAATTTTTTTGTTGATTCAAGTAAATGTTTTTTCCACTTCAGGCAACAATCTATATAAATTCCGAAATACTTAATTTCTAGGGTTACATTTAATTCAAGAGTTCAATTGCATTTTTGAAAATGTTGCTGTAAACATTTCGAACTATGAATTTTTATTTCATCAAATTTTGGCTGATATTTTTCATTACATGATAATGTCATGAATTTATTTTTCGTGATGCTGAGTGTGAGCAAGTCATAACTCAAGTTGTAATTCAAAATTGGCGTGCCAACTTCAGCCTTCAATATGGTCTCATCGCAGTTATCTCCATCCACTACCTACACGGTATCATCTACATATGAGTAAATATTACCATCGATATTTGTATTTAGTAAATCATTACTGTGAATCAAGAAAAAAGGACGGGTCCTTAAACCGTACCTTGAGGAACACCACACTTTGTTATTTGTAGTTTACCTATAATCATTTATTTTTACGATTGTTTTCTGTGTCTTAAGTAACTCCGGGAAAGTTCAAGGCAAACACCTCTCATTCCGTATTGTGTTAGTTTCTCGAGGAGTTTAGAGTAAGATACAGTATCAAGAGCTTTTTTACGTCTAAAAATATTCCAATCACTGTTTTATTAGTATTCAGACTATTATAGATATTTCGAGTTACACTGAAAATTTCATCTTCTGTTGACATTCCTTCCCTAAAGCCAAATTGTTTTATTTGCAAGAAAGGTACCTACTCTTTTTTATACATTTTTCGAACACTTCACTAATATTACTTGTTGATAATATTGATCTATAATTATCAATAGATTTTTTATCTCTATTCTCAAATATGAAATTACAAATTTTTAGAATATGTTTTTGTGATAGGCGACCAATATAAACTTTTATTATTTGATTTCAAATCTAAATTCAAATATCCATCAACTTTTTCGATGTTATTAGATAATTCAAGTCCAATATCATTAAAATAATTACTGAAAATGTTAGCTATCCGTTTATGATCTTTTATGATACCATGGTTATTATCATATATTTCATTCTTATTTTTCTTATTCTTAACTTTCCCAGTGGCTTCATTTACAACTTTCTAAACCTTTTTTATATCTGCCTCGATCTCTTTCAGTTTATTCTTACAATACGTCTCTTTTGTCTTTTTTATTAGTCTATTCAAGTAATAACGATAAAATCAGAAGTTATTTAACAGTTTTTCATCATTTACATGCTTCCTCAAATATTTTTTTAAATTTATCTCTTTGAATAATCGAAACAATAAAACCATTGGTAATCCAAGGTTTGATTTCCTTATGATTTCTTTTCATTAACGAATTTTTGCAGGGCTGTTTCAAATATTCTCCAAAAATATTTGAAAAATGATTATAAAAGATTTAGGGATCATTTTCATTGACGACTTTCTCCCAGTCCTCACTTTTAAACTAGCAATTCAGTTTTTCACGAAAGCACGGCAAGACTCTAGTAGACCGTGCTTTCGAACTCTGCAATACGAAAGAAGGTCTGGAGAAAGAACTAGGCATCATCAACAATGATCTTCAACGGAATGGGTACTCCAAAGTGATGATGGAACAGACTTTGGCTAAAAGACAGCAAGAACTTCGCAAGGAAGAGAAGCCGTCACAACCAGTGCTTGCACTTCCCTACATCAGAGGCTTATCGGAAAGGATAAGAAGAATTGGTTCCAAGTACAACATTAGAACCTACTTCAGATCCAGAAACACTATCCGTAGTAGCCTTACGAAAACCAGGCCACCAAACTCTGACTGCGATTCCAAGAATTGTATTTACCGGATAACCTGTGAATGCGGAAAATCCTATATTGGTGAAACCAAGAGGCCACTGAAAGTCCATATTGCCGAGCACAAAAAACACACACAGCGAGGGGAAACCAGTAAATTAGGAAAATAGCAGAGCATGTTTGGACTCATCAACATAACATCAAGTGGTCCCAAGCTGAAATCATACATAAGGAGGAACGGAACACTGGTTCAGAAGGAAATTCAAAGAAGCCGCATATATGCTATCCAACAACGTATTCAGCCAAGCTAGCGTACAGATACGCAACATATGGAAACCCATAATCAAGGAGAAAATGGCCAACTCTCGCCAAACGGTCATCTTCCGCTAAACCGGTGAAGCGGAGAGAGGAGATAAGTGAAAGGAGGGGATAAGTGAAAGTACGCAAAAGACCCATAAATAGTCATCTCTCGGAGGAATTAGTCCAGTCATCACCCGAAGACGATTGTGAATACTAACAATCGAAACGTCGTGAGGTAACATGACTTTTCGTTTCAATTCTTCTACTTGTATTTTATTTCATCATAATTTCATTTCAGGTTTTTTGTGCTTAAGATTGCTTTTTTTTAGCTATTTTCAATTTTCAATTGTTATTTCAGGGATTTCGAATCATTTTATATAATATTAGACAATGGAAATTCGAACTGATGAAATTCATGTACTGAGACTTTTGAGTTCATTATTTTTATCATTAGGTATTTATATTTCATAGTAATAACCATAGCCTCAGTCTTCATCACGTTTAATTTCAGTTTATTCATTCTCATATATTTATCAACTTTCTCTAATAATTCGTTAATTTCAAACAAGCAAAGTCTTGGGCTGTTTGGCTCGCGAGTGTAGCATTATATATTAATAATTGAAATTTAATGTTTTTCCTCGCCAGATCGCTTTGTTCGTGGTTCTCCAGCTTCCTCAAACACCGTTTTTCAGCTGCGATTTTTTTGCTACTATTCTGATGCCGGAATAACCATTCTTTCTGATTACACTTCCATTTGCTACATTTCATCCCATTAACACTATTAATGTTATTCATGGAGTTTCGATATTGAAAAAAATTCTGGTGATTCTACTGATGCTGGTTGGACACCATGAAAACCATAACTTTTACAATTAAGCTCTCTTTTTTCGAATATATATCTTCATGATCAGTGTTGATTGTTTCTGACCATTTTTATATTATACCTCAACGATCTATTGGAAAAGAAAAAAATGTAAAATGTTTCACTATCGACGACACCCCAGTGGGGTGTTGTTGACTCAATGTTTTTTAACGTTAATTGGGTGAAAACTACGTTATCAGTTGACTTTTCAACGTTGTCATCCCACTTATAATTCATAACGTTAATTTATTACTTTTCTATAAAATATATTCAACGTAATTTACCAATTGAGTTATGAAATGGAGTAATAATATGTTTTTTTCTGAAACTATTATAACGTTTATTATAAATGTTATTTTAATGTTGTGTGATTACGATTTCGCAACTTTTCGTTTCTTTGAATCGTTTAAAATACGTCTCCAGTCAACAACATGAATACGTTGATAATTTACGTATATTCAAAGTACTTTTCTTACTTCTCACTTAGTTCATCTCAGAATACGTTATTATGAGATATGATGCTGACGTGTGTTCTGAACGTTTTTTTTTCAACTTCACCATCAACCATTCTTCAACCAATAATATGTATAGTATTCATATAATGAACGTTTTTAATATAAGGAAAATCAAAGTTTCTTTTCAATATTGCCATTTTATTTACAATTAGTTACATAAACTCAATACGTTGAAATAACATATAATCAACGTGATGTTACAATTATCACTTATGAAATTGGGTATAGTACTAAGTATTCTTCCGAAATTATTGTAACGGTTATGATAAAGGTTTTTTAACGTTGTCTAATAACGATTCCACTACTTCATCTCAAAGTACTTTATTATGAGATATGATGCTAACGTGAGTTCTGAACATTTTTTCAACTCCACCATCGACCATTCTTCAACCAATAATATGTATAGTGACCGTATAATAAACGTTTTCGATATAAACGTTCATTTTAAACGTTGTTATTTTAATTATAATTTGTAACGTAAATTTAACACGTTGAAATGACATGTAATCGACGTAATGTTACAATTATCACTTATGAAATAGGTTAGGACTGAGTTTATGTCATAGATTTCAAATCTTTCAAGACAAAACCTCTCATACTTAGTAATTAGCTTTGAAATCATTTACTATAAAATTTGGGACGAGCATTTACCTCTTGATAACGGAAACACCACGGATACACCAGCTCTAATACTTACATCTCTCCGACGCACACTTTCATAAAGAGTTCTCGTAACTCCCGTAACCAAGTTTGAAATTCTATGCTAGTATAGGAATCACACGTTAAAAGGTAAGACATTGTTAGACCTTAGCTCGCACAAGATTCTCAAATTCGTAGAGTTGTCGTTCGTATGGGGGCGGCAGCTGATTAACGGAAAAACAGATTTCAAATAGATTTTTTTAAACAGATAATATACGTATACGTTATGAATTAACGTTCAGATTGAGCCCAAGATATATTATAATAATACGTAAAAGGACTACGTTTATCAAGGATAACACCACATAACATACATTATGGTGAAAATAAACACTATTAGTAACGTGAATGATTGAACATATAAACTTGCATGAAAGTATAATATACGTACATGTTTCAAACCAACGTTGAGATCGAGATCAAGAAATATTAAAATATTACGTTGAAAAACAACATATATCAAGGGTGTGAGTGATGGTGGAAATAAATATAATTTTTATACGTTATTGATTGAACATGTGAACTTATATGGTAGAATAATATACGAATACGTTATAAATAAACGTTAAAATTGTGCCCAAGATATATCATAACAATTTGTTAAACGACAATGTTTATCAAGAATATAATTCTGGATGCGAGGAAAGGACATTTCTACTGATTTTCAACGTTCGGTTATGCAACATCGTTTCAACGTATTTTCAACGTGCGTGTACCCACTGGGACAGTTGTCATGTGATATCAGCTGTCAACGTACATCTTCAGCAACAACAAAAAGTTTCATATTTCATTTACGATCTGATGAGAATTTTGATCCAGAGTGGCAGTAAAAACAAGTGGAATTTAATGCCACGAAAACCCCTAAGAAGGTAAATGTAGCAAAACCAGTAATAATAATGACAGAGCACACAATTCCATTGGTTGAGTCGATCATTCTGTGTCAAATTGGATACCACATGTTTTGGCACATTCACTTTTTGGAAGTAGTAGAGACAGCTTTTCAAAAACTGGGAAAACTATTTTGAACTAATAACTTTCAATGCTCTATAAAACTAAAATTAGACCTCTGGTGGAATATTTTGACATAAATGGAATTCCGCCCTGAGCATATACTGATACTGTCTACTGATATAATTGACACAATACATATTTTTGTGTTCAAACGATAATAACTCAAATAAGTTATCTTCGATATTCATAATAGGATTTGAGGGTTTGGTCTATGATGGTAAATTCCATATTTGCGGATTGTTCATAGACTTCTCCAGAGCTGTCGGTTACGTAAATCATGACCTGCTATTAGGGATATTGGAAAGATATGGTGTAAGAGGAGTTGCTCTAAATTTAATGAAATCCTACCTGGAAAATAGAGGTGAAAGTGTTAGTGTTGGAAACACTCTCAGTCAGTTGGCAACCATTAGGCAGGGTGTCCCACAGGGTTCGATCCTTGGATCTATACTATTTTTGATATATGCAAATGACCTGATGAAATATGAACAAGTAAACATATGGGCAGAAAAAAATCACTTAACACTCAATATATCTAAAACTGTGATGATGAAGTTCACAATTAGTAACTCGCCCGAACATTTTGTTATCCATGATAATGAGGATATGCCAATTGAATCTTGTACTTCTACGAAATGTTAGGCGTCACCTTGGACTAGGAACTCACATGGACTCCTCATACTGAGACACTCTGTATTGAATTGCTCTGCTCTAGCTAACTTTTGTAGTAAATAGATTTTACTGAGCTCATACTATGCAACCATAAATTGTCACTTGAGATATGGAATTTTGAATTGTGGTATCAAATCTGTTGCTGAAAAAATATTATTTGGCAAAAAAAATGCATTAGGAATCATTGCTGGTATTGGTTGGAGGGAATCATGTAGAGTTGATTTTGAAAATTCCAAAATACCAACTGTTGCTGGTCTCTGTATTTATGAATTGTGTATATATGTTTATAGAAACAAGCATAATATACCTTCCCAGCAACTCAATTATCCAACTCGTTCTAGAGACAAACTGATGCCCAATTTTCATAGAACAACTCTTTATCAGAAAAGTTTTCTTTATCTCGGACCAAAAATGTTCAATTAATTGAAAAAAATCAATTGAAATATCACCAAATCTTAACATTTTAAAATCAAAACTGAAAAAGTCACTTATTGAAAAAAATTGCTACACACTTGATGAATTATAAACTGTTTTTTTTTATATTTTAATGACAAAATATCACAACTTTGTAACAAAATTAACTTTTATTCATTTTGGGATATTTTTAGAAATAATTCAAGTTACACAAATAATTATATTATGTAAATATATATGAAAAGCACTGAATCTTATGACGTTTTCCTTCTTATTGTATTATAGAATTATCCACTGTTATGTATTTTTCAACAAGCGAAGGTTTTACCAGCTAATTGAATTCGATGTGGAGATCTTCGAGTACGTATCAGATAAAATACACGGAAACACGACATATACGTCACTAATTGAGAAAGTAGAAAACTTGATGATCATTGAATGAAAAAATAATTTATTTTTGTAACAAAGTTATTTCATAGCAAAAAATAATATCTTCTATGGAATTCTGTAGAACAATCAATAATTATCGCGGATGAACAAGAATACCAAACGAAATAATGTTTGTGCATCCTCATAGCAACCTGTTCCAAATCTTCATCGTTAGAATAATCAAATCAAAAATGAAAGGGATTGTACTATATACATGAGATAAAAAATTCCCTTATTTTTTCACGTTTCAACTTTCAGACTGACAAAAAATATTTAATAAAAATTTCTGAGCAAATTTATAATTTCTTTAAAGACCATGAACAATTCTGCACAGCTTGAAATTTTTCAAACGAAAAATATAATGCAGCGAGAGCATCTTCGGATAAAATTGATCTTTGAGAATATTTTATTGGATCTTAGTGATATCATTAATCATATTGTCACCGTACTCCTACAGAAATTCAAACTGGAGTGTAGGAATTCAGTAGGATATTACAGCCGGTTCTCGACATGAAGAAGGAATTGAATTTTCAGCCGAAACTAATAATTTTTCATTCAGCACTGATTAATTTGGTGATTTGTCAACTGTTGATTATTTATCGACAATTGAACAAGGACATTGGGACAATTCAAAAGAATCCACCATTTGAAACACACTCACTCATATTCAGAAGTTACTTGTAGAATTTTACCAAGAGTATCTACCACTGTATAGCCCTTAGGTTCGACCTTCAAGGACTCCATCAAGATATTTGCATGCCATATGACCTTGAACGTGGAGTTCGACATTGAACATGGAATTCGACCTTCAGATAGGGGGTGTAGGTTGTATAAACGGTAAAGGCAACGTTTGACATTATCTTCGATTCAAACTCTGTTCAAGTTTGTACAGAGTAGGCACACGTCTATATATCACAAAAATCCACTAAATAATGGGCGTTCCTTCATTAGGCTGTTGAGTGGTTGCAGCAGTAGCAGCAAATGAGTTCATCATTTCTGCCTCTGAGTATGGAGAGAGACATGTGCACTATACAAAGTTTCTCTGACTAATGAGTGCCAGTCTCTATGCCAAATGCCTCTTCCATTGCTGCGATAGTGAGACGTGCTACCTCTCCAGGTAAAAAGTGCACACTTCCACTTTTCATTGAGTTCCGAAAACCACTACCTACTCATGTCGCCTTATGTTAGCGTATCTAGTTAGGATTGGTGGAGAGGTTTCCTGTGACGTTAGCTGTCTCTGGTGGGATGCTACTCCTCACAGCAGAGACTGCACACGTCTGCACTTCACGAAGCTTAAACGACCACTATCTGCTCGTATCGCCTTCTGTTAGCGCATCGAGTTGGGATTGGTGACGTCAGGTGAATCTAGTAAGACGCTATCACACAGGGCACAAAGTGCACACGTGTGTGAAGTTCCGACGACCACTGTCTGCTCTTTTTGCCTTCTGTGAGCGCATCGATATGGAAGTGGTGGGGTTGCGTGAGACTTCAGGTGGCTCCACTGCCTAACAGCTCCACTAAGGATGTGTGCTTCTATGGAACATTGCATAGATTCATGATAGGGGTGGCTCACTCACCAATATAAAAGAAATGAATACGTACGAAATGATCTGGCAGGACCTTTCAGGACAGAGGGCTCCCTGTCTGATAACAGGGGCCGTGCTATCTCTCAGACTCTACTCTCCATACACCAGCGACCTTCTGAAGTCCGAGCGAGTGGAGGTATCCCTATACGCCGACTACACAGCTCTCCTCTTCTCTTCCATAAATCGAGAGCTTGGTATCGTCTATATGCAATGTGCATTGGACAACCTCTAGCGCTAGTACCTCGATAGAAAAATCTGAGTGGACACGAACAAAACTCAGGCAATAACCCTGGAAAAACGACATTTTCTCCGTCCATGAAAGTGAAGGTCTCTTGAAGGGAAATCAACTGACAAGCGCGGGAAAATACCACGGTCTTCAAGTAGACCGTAGGCTCACGTGGACCCCGCTTTTCGAAAACGTAAAGTCCAGTATCGAGGAACAGATTGCAATACTGTACCTTCTGGTCAATATGAAATTGAAGATTATGATCTCTATCACGATGATCAAGCTTGTCATCATGTATGTTTTAGGTGTCTGGGGACAAGCGACTCGGACGAATCTCTCCATTTTGGGGATATTGCAAAATGAGTTACTACGGATTATAGTGAACGCTTCACAGTTCATGTGGAATGAAGGCATCTGCATAGATTTGCAGCTGTCTTCCATTCAGCAGTCCATTTAGTCGAAGAAACGGCGAGTTCTTTATAGCGTGGAAACTCAAGATAATCTGTTAGTTACGGAAGCTATAGATTATGCTGTAGACGACCCCTCTCGATATAGAAAGCCCCGACACCTAGTCAAATGAGGCCTTCATATCCTTTGTCAACGGATGAATGATTTTTTTACTCAACACTACAGCCAGGTAGGGATACACCGTGAGGGTGGTACGGATGTCCGATGACCTTCATACTATCATCAATCCCCAGTTAGTTGTGTCTCGTTTTTCCTCCTGATGAACACACGTTGAAAGGGTGGGGGACTAGGCTCCATCCTGAATGCAATCAAGAGTGAGCAATTGGTAGTCATTCAGTGCTCAATAGAAAAGACAAAGCAAAGGTTTTAATTACCATTGCCAATAAATGGAGCATTTATAATGAAAAAGTCGGTTTTGTCAATCGACCTTATTAACCTTACAAGAAGTGAGCAATGATAAATTATTGGAAACATGCCTTCCCAAACGTATTTCAATGCAATTCACTAATGGTGAGTTAACTTGTATCAAATCATAAGGTTGGGAATGCACGTTAGTATATTCAGGATAGAGTCCACAAAGGTTTTGCTGACATGAAAACACGATTCCCGGTCAAATTTGATATAATTGAATGATAGCAGTGATCAATTGCAGTGAAGTTATTTTGTTTCCATTTTATTCATACATTAGATGAATCAGATGTGCCTATGAGAAGAATTTTAAAAACGACGTGTTAACGATGAACAAGAACGAGAATGTTTTCTTTATATTCACCAAGCTCAAACACCTGTTCATGCAGCTTCAGTTTTGTTAAAATGTATCATCTTTCCCACCACCGATTTCCTAGAGTCTTTGAAGTCCACTAGATATTCTTCAGGATAACAAGAGGATTGTTCCGATTTCTTGGGGTTCTTGTTGAATACTCTCAGTGAACACAGAGAATAGCAGGTTCAATACTCCTGGCCGCTCTGAAATGGAATTGAATGATTCCGTACAGTCTATCTCGTCTTGTGTTAGTAGATCTTTTGCTAGAAAAATCCTTACTAATTTAGTTTGTGGTACATGTTCAAGAGTTAGCAAAAACGAATATGACTTTCTGGAACTTCAACTGGTGTTTTCTACTATGACTGATTACCAGTCCGTGCAAAGCTATTAAATCATCTGAAAATAGAACTTTCAACGGGTGATGATCAACTGTATTGCCAAATTTGCGGAAAACTAACTGACTATAATAAGACAACAAGTATAGCTGTGGCACCAGTTAATCTAATTATAACACTGGTAATATTTCAACATGACTCAACCTCAGACAGAAGCACAATAATCTTATGAAGGTTAGACATAGATTCACACTTCAATCTAGCAGACCACTATTATAATCCTCATGGGACCATTGTTCACTGTGGGTCTGGCGTTCAGTCTGGTCATTATTATGCTTTTGTCAAAGATGAAACTGACTGGTTTACGTTTGACGATAGTCGTGTCACAAAATTTTCTGGTGATGTTTTGGATTCATTGGAGCCTCTGGAGACACCCTACATTTTGTTTTATGAAAGAGAGGACATTGGCAGATCAGGATCTTCAGATGAGTTGGCGCTGAAAAAGCAAATGCGCCATTGGAATCAAGTCGCCCCGGAGCGCCAATTTTTTCTGATAATTTATAATTTTTATTACTTTTCAAATAATTATTCGTGAACATAAAAAAACTATGAGGAAAAATATAAATATCTTCCCTTGAATGAACAGTGCGCATTGCGCACAATTTATCAATGGAAAGAAGACATAATCTTATGAGAGTGTCATGTGAGTATCAGTATTTATGAGTTCACTGTGAGTTTTTCTCTGATTTCACTTCAATCATTCGAATATGTGGATGTAGTATACAAGTCAATATTAGACCGATGTCAAGGATCTCGATTGGTCCATCGAAAGATTTTTCGAACTGGAGGTATTGAATGGGGACGTCGAGCATGCAAGAACTTATGACGAATAAAGTATTAAACTGATCATCTAAGACGGTTTAAGGAAAATACTTTTTTCTTGTCATTTTTCATAGAAATATTCTTCTCAGCAGGAGAAAGACGAAAACTCATTGTCGTTATCACAAAAATAAACATTTAAATAACCTACTGTAGTTTAAATAAATGAAAGAAAAATGAAAACAATTTTTCACTTCAATATTAATATCCATCGTTAGTCATCGACCACACTTTGAACATCAGATTTCCTTGCTGCTTCTCATGAATATTTCACAGTATCTGAAACACCTGTTCAAACATTTTTTAGCAGAATTTCCATGACTCATGTGTTTTCCAACCTACGCACGGGAGAATGGAATCGAAACGAAAGAGCATTAGTAAGCTGGTCACGCTTCCATACAAATTCAACACAAATAGAGATTCATGAGGCGATAATAAAATAAATTAAATTGCTCTGGGAGTGATAGTGGAGGATAGATGCGAAACAGAAATCACGAGAACAGAATGGAACTATGGTGAAGACTGATAATTCAACACAATTTAGCTAAACTCAAAGATCGTTTATTTCTACATAACAGATGTATATTCATCTCTTGTTGACTTGTTGTGTCGTGTTTAGAACTTTTCGAATTTAAAACATTAATTTGTGAGTGTTATGTACAGAAAAAGAAAAGTCATGCTTCGAAAATAGTTTCACGTGCACAAAGTGTTGCTGCGTTTTTCAGTGAGGGGAAAATGATTTTTCTAATATAGCAACCATTTTATTTTTGTTCCACCAAAATTATCCTTTCCTTCCCTAGAGAGCAATAATTTTCCTCGGATCATGATACGTCTGTGTCAAGTTATGAATTTGAAAATTGATTGTGATATAGTTAAGCTAGTACTTTCAAGATCTGATTTTCGTCTGGCAAAGAGAACAATATACAAAGTAGTCTGTGATGCTTATCGATGAGTTTCATGCAATGTGTTTCAAAAGTTGCTTTGATTTTTGTTCACTTCAATTCAACTGAATGACATTCATATTCAAACAGAAAACTATAACAACGTAGCTTGTTAACAACCAAAAACACAGTGTAGGAACTTGTTAAGAAATGTGTTGAGGTCAATAGCTCAAAAGAAATCAATCAATCAAATTAGCAGCGGCTGTCACCAGATGCAAATTTCTCCACATCAAATTTTGAATATGAAGGCAAATCCGACTAAAGGCTTGAATTCGGCCTCCTGCACGAAAAGAAGGTCTTTTTGAAATATAACCACACCTTGTACCTTTTGAAAGTCTTTCCCTTATCTGTTTCACTCCAAAACGAAGCTGTACACTGATATTTTTGGCTATAGACCTTTCCCCTATCCTGAAATGGTGCCGGACTTGCTCAATTATTGAGCCATCAACAACAAAAAAAGCTTTAGATAATGTTTATATAACGAACACAAATGAAAGAATAAACGGGTATGTGTATGAACCAAACAAATAACCAAGTTTAAAAAGTACAACCTGCAAAAACAGTAAACAAAGTTTAAAACAAAATATCTCGTTTATAATAGCTGGAACTCAAACCACGAGTTGTCTCGTAATAAACTCAAAAAAAGGTTATGTCTATTTTCCCTCATACGGCAGATTTCCAACTTGCAAGAAAACCGTAATTTCGTTATTCAAACTTGGCGGAAATTCTAACGTGATTATTTGAAGTGGTGCCAACTATTGCCTTTCTTATATTGTCCCCCAAGACGCAACAGCAAATAAGACCAATATTACAAACTTCAAATGACATCCTCTCTCTCTAAACAACATGGGGGTTAGTAAAAATCCAAGCTGACTCTCGATACTCTACTATGTCCTGATACTCCCTCTCTGGAACGGTATCCGTGTACAAGAATAGCTCGCTCTAAGTGCCACAAAAACACTAAAATACAATTATCAACTCCCTGACCGCGAATTACCGCAAATTCACTATACTTTACTTCCGCTGAGAATCGCTGAACTGAATCTCTCTGATCGCCGATGGTCAATTCGAAAACTCCCGTATTCCAATTGACTTTTTGTTTCAGAACCGTGCTGCTCGATGGTCAAATCGCAACTTTAATTCTACAAACGCAGAACCGTCTCGCCCGCTAGTAAAATCGCAACTCCTCTCTTGAAACCTAAAATTCTCAATTTATGTCCCCAAGTCAGCGAAACCGTCTCTAACACTTCTCCTTCGACACGTTCCTTGATTTGTCTCCTCTTTTTGATAGTACCCAATTTTTTCTGTAACCCTTTCTCCTTAAGACCTATATCTCTTTTTCATCGAAGACATTGTTCAGTTATTATCATAAATAAATTCGCGAGCCCGCCTATTCAGTATGGCCAGATTTCGTGTCAGCCAAGCTAGTTAACCAAAACCCTTAGCGTTTTATCCGTTCCCGGTCTGATACTTATCGCCGGGTGTGAGTTTATCGGTGAGTTTAGTCTACGTGGGGCTCAATATATCTCCCATGAGACCGCTAAAAGTCGACAATTATGAATCAATTCAAAGTTCAGTCTGTTGAAAAAATATCGAGTTCCTCATTGAATATTGTGACCGACCTAAATGAGGATATCTGTTATGCATCAACTTTATATTTTTTATGAATCAAATTTTTTCGTTACTAACACAATGGCAGTTATTACAAAACGTTTAATAATAATTAGGTAATACCTACCAAAAGATATGTATGCTATTATTCCCAGCTTTCATTCAGAAATTTAAATCCTCGGCTCTGTACCTCATAAAATTCAACGACCCGACAACTCATGAGAATGAAATTCATCTGACGGTTCTTCGCTAGACGTATCGTCAGAAAAATACTTACTTATCGGAAACCGATTGATGGGTCAGACGGGAATATATCAGCTTTCAAACCTTGAAATCTATAGACAGCTTAGCTGAGCAACATATGCTTTTTTTCTTGAACTCTTTTGTGTGGGCCAATTTTGATGAGAACGACATAAAAATTAGCGACCATCTTGATAATGTGATTGATCCATGTATCATTATCATACGACACTTCAAACATATCTCCTTCCTACAAAATTTGTAATATCTACTGAATATTGCAAACACATCTGAGCATATCATTTATGATGTACTCATTGACGTTTCTGTGAATTGTGTACATCTCGGAATCGCGAACGTTGAGAATTCATATGTGAACTTGGCGATAATCAACTGTAACTCATTAGCGAACACAATTAGGCAGCTATGTGACAGGTTGCTGAAATGCTTCCTCGGCGACCAAAACTTGAATGGTTTCTATGCTATTACATAATACTGGCTTGCCCTCAGAAAGTTTCAGACGTTCGTGATGCGATATGATCCTTGAGCCAGGAGTGAATTTCAAATATTATTTTGAGATGCTATAAGTATAGCTAACTGAATGGTGCTGAAGTAAACTTTCATATCAATTATATGATTCATTGGATTGGTCATCATTGAGCAAAACATTTTTCAAAAACATGGATATCAAAATATCAATGTGAGATATATGAGCAGATACTACATTACTTCAAGTATCATACGTTTCATGTAGTAATGACTTCATTCATATTCAAATAAATCATATATCCATGCTATATAACGCATGCGTAATGAAATTACTTGACACATAGTAGAAATGAATACTATTGTCGTGAAACAAAACTGAATTTTTAGTTTCGCGAGCTCCAGTACAAGCTCCGCCCACTCAGAGCGGACAACCGGAAAATATAAAAAAAAACTGTGTTTCCATGATACGTCACCTTGGTTTATGAAAATCAAGATGTGAAATATCATTTCCTAAGTGTTAGAAAAATCTTTCGCAAGATTAGAAGTACTCGTTTATTTTAAATCGGAAAAGTCGATTTTATAGAAAATAGCTTTTTCAGTTTGTTTGAAGGTGAATGACAATGTTTCGTGGTGAATTTCAGCAGTTCGGACTTCCATTGTCTAAA
>WOGR01000536.1:0-24716 GCA_015342045.1 Leptinotarsa lineolata | reverse complement strand
TCCAATACAAGTGCAGTGACAGTTGATCAACTGTCACTGCACTTGTATTGGAGAAGGCGTCACGTGCCAGCGTGTCAGCTTTCTCGTTTCCTGGAATCCCGGTATGTGATGGTATCCATATTATCTCGACTATTTTTCCTCGATCCTAATTTTTTGTAAGAGAGGATGTTTAGGATATGATTGGCGGATTCCCTCTACTGCACTCAATGAATCTGTGAATATTACAGAGTTTCCATTCGTTTGTCTAGCGTATACATTTGTATAATTGCCTGTGCGATAGCGTAAACCTCTTCAGTATAGATGCTGCTGATACAAGGTAGTTTGTAACTTTTACTCTCATGTTCACTGATGACTCCATCTTCTCTTTCAGAGGCATCGGTATAGATGTGATTAAAGTTAGAAAACTTGTAAGAAATGGCCTGGAATGACTTTCGAATTAGTGCCGTAGGAGTCTCATTTTTCGGGAATATGAGTTGTTCTGTGTTACAGGGTGGGATAGCGATTATCCAAGGTGGAAGAGTATTCAGGGAATTGGTATAGCTAGAGCAGAAGTTGATACTATCAGATATTCTGCTGATGCGTATGAGCGGCATTATGTGAGTCTTTTGATGATATATTTCATTTATATATTTAAGAAAGATATGACTATGAGGAGGGTTTTTAGGATTTGATGGAATTCTTTCAGCATAGGTCATACTATGGTGATTTCTTCTCAATTGTAATGGGAGTTCTCCTGCCTCAACGTGCAAACTCTCTACTGGACTAGTCCAAAATGCTCCATAGGCTATTCTTATACCGGAATGGTGAACACTATCTAATAGTTTCAGTACTGTCCGTAGTCTAGTCTTGATCTCACTATTGCTTTATACAAGTGCATCAGGGTTAAGTAATCTGCACCCCACGAGTAGCTAGCTAGTGTTTTTAGTAAGTTAAGACCATTCTGACATGACTGTTTGAGTTTTTTATCGAAGATTAGTCCAAGAAATTTTATGTTTTCAACGAATTCCAGTTGTTGATTGGACAAACTTAAGTATGAAATTTGAGCATTAGAATTTTGAGTGAAAACCATGCACTTGGTTTTAGTGGTAGAAAACTGAAGTCCTGTTCGCTTGGACCATTCTTCAAGATTCTCATGTTGGAGGATTTTGGCTGATGACTGTATATTTTTGCCATTTGTGTATAGGACTAAGTCATCAGCATATATGTTGGCTTTGATAGGGGCTGCGATATTTTCCAGGATATCGTTTATAGCAACTAGGAACATGGTGGCACTTAGAGATGAACTTTGCGGGACACCATTTTCTTGTGTTTTGAGATCTGAGAGTACTCCATTTGCTTTCACTCTGAAAGTTCTATTTCCCAGAAAATTTTGTATGAATGCCAAGATATTTTCTTCTATTTTCCAGCCTTTCAGTTGTTTAAGGACTTCGTATTTCCATACCGGCTCATATGCTTTTTTAAGGTCGAAAAAAACTGCTATTAGGCTTTGCTTATTAGCAAATGCCTCCCTGATATCTGTTTCTATATTAACAAGATTGTCAAGAGTGGATCTGTTCTTTCGGAAACCACTTTGTTCAGGAATCACAAGATCTTTCTGTCCTAAGGAGTATATCAATCTTTCATTAATTATTTTTTCAAGCATTTTGCACATAGTACAGATGAGGGATATAGGCCTGTACGAATGTGGATCTGTTTTTGCACTTATTTGGTTTCAGTATCGGGATTATAATTACTTCTGTCCAGCTAGATGGAAACTGGTGTGAGAAGAATATTCTGTTCATGATATCAAGATGTTGTTTTCCTAATATAGGAAGTTTTTTCGAAAATATATATGGAATTGCATCATGTCCAGGGCAGGAATTGTTTGCCTTTGAAAGTGCATCTATTCTTCAATTTGAATTGCATCAAGTTATTGGATTTTCTTGGCTTGTTGGAATTCTTGGGTGTATGCATCGCTGCTTGAGTGTTTCTGAAATGTATCGCTCAGTATATCAGATATTTCAGCTTTGTGGTGAATTATGGAATTTCCCATTTTCAGTGCGGCTATTTCCATATTTGTCTTAGCACCTTTTATCTTTTCAATTTTTTTCCAAATATTCGATAGTGGGGTGGAAGAGTTAATGGAGGAGACATAATCTTTCCAGGACTTTTTTTTGTTGAATTCAGTGAGATTTTTTTCAGTGTGATATCTTTTTAGTCTACTGAAAGCTGTCTTTGTCTGTCTAATTGCCGTTTTACACTCTTTATTCCTTCAGGGGACAGAAATATGTCCCTCTACTTGCGCTGTTTTTCCTATATGATTTCGTTAATCTGTTTAACATAGTTGTCGATGTTTATTCTTTGTGGGAATTACATCTGATTCAGTTTGTGTTTTATGATTGTTCGTACATATTACATTTTTCTGTGCTAGCCCCTCCCAATCTCCATCTCGGAGTAACCCCCTCCAATGTTTCAGAACAACGGTCATCCCGAATGACAATGGGCAAATGATCACTGTTGTAGGAAGATGATGAAATTTCCCATGTAAGAAAAGGAAGAAGTCCAGGATCACATAGACTCAAATCAAGAATAGGGTGGTTTCCAGTAACTGAATTCTATCTTGTAACTTCGCCAGTATTTAGAAGCATCAGATCAGATATATCAATTATTTCCTCCATGACTACCCCTTTGTTATTTAATGAAGCACTTCCCTATATGGGATTGTGGCTGTTGAAGTTATCTACTATTATACGGGGTTTTGGGATTTGTTGAATTAGATTATCCATTTCCATTACAGATATATCCCTGTTAGGTGGTATGTAAATGTTACAAATTTTTATACACCGTGGTGACATTACTGACACTGCAATTGCCTTTCTTTCACTCACGGGAGGAATCTGTTTTGCTTCTATAGATTCAGTGCAGTAAATAGAAACACCACCACTTGCTTTATGGCCTGTGGTTCTGATTTTGTGGAAGGGGTTGTAATTTTTAAGGAAATATGTGTGATTAGCACTGAAATTGGTTTCTTGCAAACAAATAATTGAAGGTTTCTGTTCGCTAATGAGTAATTTGAACATCTCTAGATGGGTAAACACCCCAATAATATTCCATTGTAGTATGAATGTGAAATGATTTGTAAATTTGAGATAGTTCCAAGAGATCAATCAGTAAGTCTCCTGCGAACATTCGATTTCATCTGATGCTGGAATGTTGGAGCTGGTTTCCAATTCTGTATTCAAATGTTTGAGTATTTTTTTTCTTATCTCAGTGATTTTTGTTCTTATTCTACGGTCCGTGATTGGAAGATATATTTTCACCAGCATGCCAAGCAAACCAGGGATATCTTCAGTATAATTTCTTGCAATACTTAGGATGTCTGGTGCGCCAACTGAGTTTTCTAGAAAGTCTGATAGCTGATCAAAATTCAAAATAAATGGCGGTTGTTCATTTTTAATTTCTGCTTTGATCGGCATAATGAGAGATTTCATTGTTATAGGATTTTCCTCTATTAATTTCTTCAGTTCCTTTATCTTCTGTTTGTGAGGCTTGATGAAGCCTGTCTTTATCTCGTTCTCAGCGGAAGGACATGCTTCGTTTCTAAGAGGTTGATGGGAATTTTATTTTTTGGTAAGCTTTCGGGAGCAGTTGGTGTGTTACTTTCTTCAGAATTTTCTGGAGTGACTTCTGTAAGTATAGTTATTTGTTCTGGAGCGATGTTGCTGATTTCTGCTGTTGTTTCTAAGAGGTTGATGGGATAATTATTTTTTGGTAAGCTTTCGGGAGCAGTTGGTGTGTTACTTTCTTCAGAAATTTCTGGAGTGACTTCTGTAAGTATAGTTATTTGTTCTGGAGCGATGTTGCTGATTTCTGCTGTTGTCTGAGTCTCTACTTGCTGTGGGTTGCTATCGGGACAAGCGGGTGCAATGTGTCCGTTTTTTTTTGCATTTCAAACAGTAGAGGTTTTCATCGGATAGGAAAATACGGTATGAAGTATTATCGTGCTCAAGAACAATAGATTCGGAAATGTCAGGTGTGTTATCAGGATTGAAATATGTTCGCCTTCGGAAACTGAGTACATGCCTGTACTCAGGGTTAGGTATTCCTACTCTTAGGAAGGTGTGATAGGGCAGAGTATATTTATGGCTATTTCTTTCAGTTTTCTTTCTACGACATCGTGGGGAATGGTGGGGCTGACATTCGATAATAGTAGACGATTTGATGGTGAAACTAGTCTGCGAGCTGTAATAGTTTCTTCATTTATTGTTATGGTCCCATGTTCGCCTAAGAATTTATCAACATGAGTTTAACTAGTGAGGTGAATACATATCATATTATTCGAGATACGGGACGAGAACATTATGTTTCTGAGTTGAACTTTTTTACCGAGGGCAAGAATATACTCCTACAGTCTAACTTCTTTTGAGGCCGGAAAAATAATGGCTTGATCTTTTGAAGGATATGAGTCGTCTTTCTGGAATTTTGCCTTGGTTATCGTTTGTTGATTAGGGCATTTTCATAAAAACACCCCTTCCGTTGAGTATGTCTGTCATCTGGAACGTTCACGGAGTTTCGTTTAAATGAAAGGACATCTGCTTGGTTCAGACTACGGTTCTGTTAAAATATACGCTTGGCGACAATTTTGTTAGGTTGACTGAGAACTGACCGATATTTACACTACAATTTGTTAATCTCAGCTGAGAGTAACTTCAAAAGATACTCACCAGCTGGTAGATTTATCACTATTAATCTGTACTATTTATAATAATCAATTCAAATTGATAGAATAAACGGAAATTATTAGTGATTCACTTATCGCTCAGAGAGTTTGTCTGTACCTCGATATAGCCAGGAACGGACTGGTGTCATTGGAATATGTTCACTGAAGATGTTTATCATTTACGCTCATCTGATTGATAACTGATTTGTTCAAGTTACAATGGATCTAGATTAACTGAATATATATTTTTTTCTTTCATTTTTGGCAGAGGCATAAATTAATGGAGCACGGAGTGGCAGTTGCTCCGAAACACCTGCGTCATTGTCACTTTTTTCACATACAAACTGATAAGAAACAAGATTTTCATGTTGATATACTTTATACGTTATATTGTATTTTCAAATGTGGTTTTTTCTGTTGGTTAGGAAAGGGATAAAAAATGTTCTTAGATGAACAATTCAGTTTTTGCCAACGTTTTGGATCTGATCAAATCCATCTTCAGGCTGTTTTTTTATTATAGAGCCTCGAAGATGGATTTGATGAAATCCGAAACGTTGACAAAAAGTAAATTGTATATCTACGAATATTTTTGATGACCAAACCTCGCAAAGTTATACTGTATACTTCAAACTTGGTATGCAATATGGAAATCCAACGTATACTTTTTACAGGGTCAATGTGATATATACGAGGTGGTCCCTGAAATACCCGGTCCAACAAAGAAAACAAGAAAATTTTGGAAAAATAATGTATTAATTTTTCAACATAATTTTCTTGCAGCTCTCTACACTTTCCCCAGTGACGTTCAAAAATTCAAAAAGTTCGATACCGTTTAATAATAAGAACTGTCTTCGTTTGGAAACAGAAATTATTCCAAGAGGGCTAAATCTGGCAAATGGGGTGAATGATGAAGCAATTCAAACTTTAATTCGTTAATTTTTGTCATTGCGATAATGGATTTGTGTCATGATGGAACAACATTTTTTTCTTAGCCAAATGCGACCGTTTTTGCTGGATTTCTTCACTCAAACGTTTCAATAAGTTCGCATAATTCTCGCCGTTGATAGTCACGGGCATCCCAAAAAACCGATGCCGTAAATTTGCCTGCAGATGAAACGGTTCACTGTTTTGATTGTTCTTTTGTCTCGGGTTTAGAGTGATGGATTCATGTTTCATCCATGGTTATGAAACGAGGCAAGAATTTTGCTTTGTTGCTGTGAAACTTCACTAAACCCCAACTGAAACATCTTCACGACACTGTTTTTGCTCGAATGTGAGCAAACGCTGTACTTATCTTTCACACGGCTTTCTCATGTCCAAATTCTCAGATAATACAGGGCCTCTCACGACGAGCGTTCATTAAGAATATATGGAGAACGATTCAAAATAAAAACTTGAAATTTTGTGATAGTGGGTTTTACAAAATGGCCTTCACAACTAAAATATTTTCAACGTCTGGTCTCTTTCCGTTATACCAGATACTACGAAAAAAAAGATATAAAATTAATGAAGAATGTCCAATTCCTAAAATACACCCCTGCCAAGAAACTGCCGTGATTTCTTTTTGTCTGTAATCAACAACAAAAAGACACTCTTAAACAATGAGGACATCAAAGTTGTAGTTTTGGCCTACTTCACAGCCTATCGTTGAAAGACGCAGAAAAGTCACTCGTCAATAAACCGGATTTTATTCAAACATGAGTGGTGTCCCTTTAAATATCACCAAGTTCAAAATCTGAAACCTCACGACTTACCTACAGGAGGACCTGAGTTCATGAAGAACATGATATGGACAGATGAAGCTAAATTTGCCAAAAATGGTATCAGAGGGATAGAGCCCCTGCATATAATACTAATACCATTGCTGGCTTGTTAAATGGGATGTTTGAAGATCAGTGGCTTTACTACAATGGGCCATTTAAACTTCCTCCTCGCTCTCCAGACCTGACGCCACTGGGGTTCTTCATCTGGGGATATATCAAAGAAAACGTTTATGAGGATCCTGTGAGTGACGAAGAAAACATGAAACGAAAGGTTCTGAGAGGTTTCAATAATTTGATTCCTGACTACCTACAGAAAGCTACAAATAGTGGTATGCAAAAAAATACATTTTTGTTTAGAACAAAACGGCAATGTCTTTGAACATCTGTTGAAATGAACCACAATATCATTTGAGTTTAAAGAAATTAAGTTGAATTCTAAAATTGAAGTAAAATCTGACCTCAAAAATATAAACAAAATAAAATTACTGTATTCGATATCAATAAACAAAGATATAAGTCATCTCTCGGATATCCATTTTCATGTTGAGTTACCTTTTACCAACGACAGAGTTAATATTAGTTTATTTGTTTTCAAAGCTTTCTTGGTTTGGTATTCCTTCGAATGATTTACATTTCAAATATTTCACAAAATCGGTTATATCTTGCCAGGGGTGTATTTTAGGTATAGGATATCCTTCATGAATTTGATATCTTTTTTTTCTTAGTATACAAAAATAATAGAATAGTGTATGGTTATCTTTTGAAAAAATCGTGTTTCATCAGTTTTTTCGATGTTATGTTTTAGGTGGAAATTTCGATCACCCTGTAAATTATTTTCGAAAATTCGATGGATCTGTTCATGAGTTGATGCTTGAGGTGTGATTCTGTGAAATTTCACATTTCCAACTGTTATTGTCTATGAGTTATGATTTTTTCGGATAGGTGCCCAACAGAAAAAAATTAATATTTCTAAAACTAACAAATTTGGGTATAGGCATTGTTATACAAAGTGGGTCTAATATGTGCTGAGAAATTCAAAAATGTATTAAAATACAGGGTGTTTTATTTGAAATAAGGAAGTTGCCCTCAACTTTCTGTATAACAGAAAGGAACCGGAAGTTGAAAATATTTTAGTTGGAAAGGCCATTTTGTAAAATCCACTACCACAAAATTTCAAGTTTGAATCGTTCTCCATATATTCCTAACGAATGCTCGTCGTGAAAGATCCTGTATACGATATAACGCACTTTTTGAAATGCCTACTGAGTCTGCTAGCTCGCCCACTTTGAGTCGATAATGATTCAGTACCGCTTTGTAGATTTTCTTCGTCGTTACTGAAGTCACCTCATTTGGTCAACCCTTGCGATGCTCGTCTTGGCAGATCGTACAGCCTCGTTCAAACCCAATATTTTACTCACCCAGAGTAAAGTCCAGTTTAGCTTTTATATCGGTTCGGCTGAGACCTTTCAAATAAAAGTATTGTACCACATAACGATGACCAACTTTCATCATTTTCACAAATTCACCGAAAACTTTCGATATTGATGGATGCCAAACAAATACTCAACAACACAGCGTCTTCAAACTTGAAACATGTGCTTTATAGATTGTGAACTTTCTAATACAGTGATATTTTTCAAACAACTAACGCCATCAAGTCAGACCGGGTACTAAGTACTAAGACCATTCTCGTACAAGAGTTGAAGGCAATCACCATATCATTTTTACTAAAATATTCCTAGTTCCCATGTACTTTTCTCCGAATGAATCATTACAGAGACATGACCTTATGTTTTGGAGTATAAAATAGAGAGGATATTGAAGTACAGAGGATATTGAACGTGTTATTATGACCCAAAAACGTAAATTTTCAAACACCTAACGGGGACAAAAAATTAGTAGTTTCAATTGCGAGTGGATTATTCTGGAAAGGGAAAATTTCGCATATCGTAGTTCTCCTCGAACAAACTCAACAAAACGATTTAATGTCAATTTAAACATGAAAATGTAACATGTTCAACTTTTGAAATTGCATTTTTGGTGTTTCAGTCAGCCGTGAAATCACCTTCCTCAATCTGTTTGTACAGAGCATAGTGATGCAGGGCCAAAATCCATTTTTGTGAATGGGATATCATGAGTACTTGCTGAAATTTTGTCCTTGAAGTTGAAAGAACATTCGATACAATTTCGAAGGAACCTTTTGATTGACTAATGATTTTGTTCACTTTATACTATGGAAAAATTCTAGTTTTCAGATTGATTTCTTCATCTTGGAATTTATACAGATTCCGATGATATTATGTTTTCATAGGTTGCTTTAAAACATAAATTTTTCTGACGGGAAAGGGTGTGAGAATTCAATAGTTTTTTTGGCTAAAACTCCATATTCCAATCAAAGTTTGAACACGCGAATTTGTATAAAGATATTATTTTGACAGTGATTTTCAAACTCTTAATTGAGCGGTATTGTAAATTTGGTTTGAAAATTATTTCCTTCTGAATTTATATGCATCATAACTACATCACATTATTTCATACATATTACCTCATTTACCCTTTTTGTCATCAAATAATGTGCTTCATTTTTTCAGGATGGTTCCATAGAATTTGAGGAGTTCATTCGAGCATTATCAGTAACGTCTAGAGGAAATTTGGACGAAAAATTACACTGTGAGTCCATTTAACTTATTGTTTACAATGGAATGCAACATTTTTTTAATGAATTTATGATAAAATTTGTAAAACAGCTTTCTTTTTTCATATTTCATTATATTACTCCTTTCACAAAACACTATGAGTATGATATTTTTTTGAAGTTGATTGAAATTCAATGTATAATTTAAATATTCCACAAAGTATTCCTCCCAATGAAAGTTAACACTTTTCATACAATCGTTTCACTACCAAGACGGGACAGGATCATATTCAATTTTTTGTTATATCGCTACTTTTGCTTCAACTAAACAGATCTCTCGTGAATGAGTTCATTTTATACACCAAGGAAAAGTTAAAATCTAGTGGAAAAATTCAGATTTTTATGAAAAAACCAAGATCTTATGGAAAAGTCAAAATTTTAGAAAACACCGTTGGAACTGAAGAAGAATAGATTTGCCTTCTTGTTTTAGATCAGAAATAATAGGTTTTTTACCGAATTATCATAATAAACGAATGACACTTTCAATTATCAGTTCTTTCCGTGATAACATTGAAATTTATACAGTGTGGACGTAGAATGTCCCTTCCCTCCCAACTTTCAAACGGGATATGATATCAAGACTGGACAAAAATCACGTAAAATGTTATAATTTTCAAAACATCCCGATGAGAAAGTCTTTAGTGTTGCATTACTTGCAGACTACATGGGACAAACAACTTTTTTCAAACGAAAATGATGATTTTTGAGTTGTTGTTTGATGGGTATTTCAATTCTCACTCGAATATATTTTTCATTTGTGGAAATGGGATCAGTCGTTCTTGAGTAATCAGCAGTTCCATAATCATTCCGCGAATCCGCAAGCAAACGATAAATACCTCAGAGTGAAGAGAAAATGTATTCATTATTAAATGTTTCTGAGGTTGGGAGTACCTCTTACTCTGAACATTATCTCAAAAATAGACTGCAGTTATGTGACGTATACCTCAGATTTTATATATCCTGACAAATATCAAAGGGCATTGTATCAAGTGTTCTAACGGGAAATTTATAGGGACCACGTTTGCCTATCCACCGGTTTGTATTATTGTCACCTAGCCACTTTCGAATCAGCATGTTGTAATGAAGAGGCACCTAATCCTATCGGAACCTAACGTCAGTATACGATACACATCCCAGTCCATTCCAAAAAATGTAGATAGAAAATGAAATTTCTCTAGGAACATTCAGTAATGTATGAAATTAATTTGCAAATAGATTCCATCATGAACATTCATTAAAATGGACTAAAGTTAGTTCTGAATATATTTTCTGAAATATTCTTTTCAAGTTACCCCCTGTTTGGACTAGTCAGTCCTACCGCGAATTCTCTGATTCGAAGTCAAAATAAAACCAAGAATCTAACGTTTCAAATCAATATCTTTATTTTCTATACTTTTCAAATTATTTTCAATGTCACAATCGTCTTTTTTTATAAACAAACCATGACCAATTATTCCAGCATACTAAATGAGCAAAAATAATTAATGGCAACAATACCCCCTTTATATTGAAAAAAAGTTGGTAGTGTCCTCTTGCCTCGTTCAAAAGTTAAGGCGGACGGAACTTTTTACAACCGCACTGTTTGATTTTATAGTTTGTGGAACTGAATATCATCGAGACCAGTGAAAAGACCTGGGGTGTAGGCAGATTGAGACCCCGGCGTCAAGTCACCGAACCCTCAAACATGTCACTACCTGAGGAGTAGGCAGTTGATCTGTCCGGGTTGAACTGTGTCTGGTATTTTCAGTTATTATACATTTTGGCTTCGACTTTGAAGACATTTTCAACACTGTGGTCTCAATCTGCTCAAGTTCTGATATGCTTCAAGGGTTTTGTGACATATATCTGGGTCTTAATCTGCCTACTCTCCAGGTCTCGTCACTAGTCTCCACAACGGTCTTAATCTGCCTATTTCCAGGGGTGGACTGTGGGTCCACAGGCTCTGGACATACAGTTGCCGTACCAGTGCCATAACAACTATATAACACCACTATGAACAGTCGAAATACTGCAACTGTTACCGCTTTGTTGTTTCTTTTGGACGGCATACTGTTTTCGAGTAGAACTGCTATTTTCATGAGCAAATAACTGTAATGGCTGATGCTAAGTAGCAGCTAATAAGTAGAAGATCAGCAAATGGCAATCCATCGTTGGTGTTTTCAAAATTGGTAATTCCTTCATTTCGAGTCACTTTTCGTAAATAACTGACCTTATTTTTCTCCGAGAAATAACACTCCTACAAGCCAAAGTTGGTCAATTTGAAGCAATTTTGAATTTTCACCAATGTTTCAAGTTTGTTTGGAATTGCATTCTGAACGAAAGAAATATACTGATGATCAAATGTATCAAGCAGGCGATGAAAGACGCTTCCTAAGTAACAAGACATAGTCAGATTGAAACAAAGTAGTTTTGTAGGTATTGAATCATTAATGCAATGCTTTCGTGGTCTGAAATTGCTTGTTTTGCAGTGAAATCTGATATCAGTGTTCAGCTTTGCAATAATCATCATTTATTTTCAACGGGTGATCTTTGAGTTCTTTGTCGATTCCCTAAATTAGTATCTTTGTCAATGGAGTCCCCATGTCAACCATGATTATCAAATGAAAGGTGATATAGAACTGAGTCGGGGCCATTTTCTGGGTTTTTTATCCTTGGTCTGCAGGTTTTATGTCTGACACTCCATCTGGGTTCACATATATTCAGTGGGCATACTTGAAGACTGGTTGTAAATCAAATTAACTGAAAGAACAATTTGTTCAGGCCAGTCTCGACTTACCTACACTGTAGGTTAATGGACTAACACCTATCAGAAAACAACTATTCCCCTGGCTAATACTATGGAGGACGTTGGATTATATGCAACAGGGGTCAGTGCAGGAATCTTCATAGAAGCATTTCCTGCATAAATATGCTGATTATGGAATATCACCAACTTTGGGTTGATGACGGCCACTACCTTGCACTGACCAGAGGCCAAATAGCCCGAAACCGATCTTCAAGTGTGCCCGTTCCTATAATTGAAAATCGATTCCAGCAGTTGTATCGCCAACAGCAGATGCAGGAAATACTTCTGTGAAGATTCCTGCACTGACACCTGTTGGATATAAACCTACGCCCTTCGTGATATTAGCCAGGGGAATAGTTATTTTTTGATAGGTTTCAGTCCATTAACCTAGAGTGTAAGTAATTCGAGACTTGCCTGAACAAATTGTTCTTCTGGTCAATTTGACTCCATCTACGACTGCGATGGACATCATTAAACCTGGAAAATAGCTCAAACACCGTGAAAGTTAACACTTCGGCCGTGAAAGTTTGCACCCTTTGGTGATATAGAAGATACCAAACCTATATTTTGTGCTTCGAAAATAGTTTTTATAATTTAGCATTAAAATGAAGCAGTTAATGAAAAAACCACAATTTGTTGAAAACTCCTTCGGTTTCATCAATTATTCTTTGAATCTGATTCTCTAATAATGTGTTGCGGACTCAATTTTCAAATTACTTCGAAGATAAAATGTGGGGGGGATGAATCGAACACAATATTGAATATTCCTCATATTTTTTCAACATATAGTATACAGAATCATTTTCATGGTGACTTTCGAAATATGACACATGTCATTTAAACGTGATTTTTTACATGCGTTGAACCACTTTTGAAATTTTTTAAACATATTCCGTTATGGAATTCACTATGAGATTGCGGAAGACAGCCTCTAGAAACAAAAACGAGGAAATAAACGCAAACACTAACAAAATTATTAAGAAAAGGAAAAAAACAACTGGATTATTGTGTAAAAAGTGTGTGTGTTCTCCTTTACAGGTGAGTAACTTGACTTCGTTAATTCATAATTAGAATTAAGTACAGTATTTATATAGGTCAGCACATTTGACTTTCCTCCAGTTTGGTTGGAATTGAGGAATAATTCTCAGCTTTGCGATGGGGTTGTGAAGTGTGAAGACGGTACCGAGTTCAAAATACACCGTGCAATTTTGGCCGCAGTTAGTCCCTACTTCAAGGCTCTTTTCACAAATTCAATTAACAGAGACCAAGCTGAGGCAACTGAAGCGAAAATGAACATAAACGGCGAGATATTCCAAATTTTCCTAGACTATGCATACACTGGCAACTGCACTATCAACAGAACCAACGTGAGAGGACTATTGAAATACGCAGATCAATACCAAATTCTGGACATAGTACAGTTATGTTGCAACTTCCTCATAGACGAACTCGCACCTTCAAATTGCTTGGAAATCCTGAAATTCGCATCCCAGTATTTCTGCAAAGACTTGATCGATCGAGGAAGACTATACGTGAAACATAATTTTCCGAAACTCCTCAAGGATAGTTACGAGTTTTACAATATCTCTGTTCAGCATTTAGAGGAAATTCTCAGGGATGATGAACTGAACGTAAAAACGGATGAAACTGTATTCGAAGCAATCAAAATGTGGATAAATTATTCACCTATCAGGAGAAAAATCCACTTGCTGAATCTGATCAAGTGTATAAGGTAAGTTAACAATTACATAAGTCAATACCGATGTTGGCATTATACTTACTGTGCCTTGAAATGATTGAATTTTATAGATGAGCTACAGAATAACGGTTTAAAATCAAATAATTGTAAAACAAAATCGTTTATCATCGAGCAACAAATAAATAGCTTGAGAATACAGAACAAAACGTCGAAAATGTAATGGAAGTTTTAACATTCGTCAAACATGCAAAATATATAATAAAAGGAATGGGAATCATAATTAGTTCATTTCGGATGAACAGTAGAGTCCTTTCTCACTGAACACAATCAACTATATATGGAATTGTCTTTTTTTTTCAGTGACTGGGACCTGAATGACACTATAAAATGTGATGAAAATGTGACGAAAATTATTATTCTTCTGAAAACGGTGTTACAAAATAAAAGTTCATTCTTCTTTATAATTATGATTCATTAACTATATACTCCACTATACTCCTCAAAACTCTTGCCAAGCGACTACCATCTTTTCAAACAGTAAATCAATATATTTATTATCCAAAAAGATATTCTATAATCTAAAGTGAGTACCTAATTAAATTCGACGAATAGAATTCTAAATACCTAACACAAGTTGACAAATACAAAAATTTTCACAACACAAAAAGTGAGCATCATCGTAAAAATATTCTTATCTACATAGTACGTAAAAGAAGTTGACAAATACAAAAATCTATAACAATACAAGAATGTGAGCATCATTATGAATTTTCTGTAGGGTATACTAGGATTTGAGCAAAAGCATTTTTTTGACTTTTTTTCGAAAACTATGGTGTATGGAGATTTCTCTCAAACAGGGTGACAAATTATTATATGATTTGTTACTCTTATACTTTATTGAATTTTTCGTCAATTCTAAGGGGGGATGGGGAGAGAAGATTTTTTTTCGTTATTTGGCGAGTATTATGGGTTGTTCTAGTGCACTCAGTATCGGAGACGTTGGACTTGTGCTTGTTCTACAAACATAGAAATTCAACTATAAAAATGAAAGTAAGTGTTGAAATTTTGATAACGGTTTACAATAATCGGTGTATTTAGCTCTGGACATGAATCTGACTGCTCGTTTCTGCAGAACGAAAACAGAATTGAACAACTGCTTGCTGCAATAACCCCAAAATGCAATACCATATCGCAGGTGTGATTTGAGCAGAGAAAAATATGTTACCTTACTCATTGGCAGATCCAGTTCCTCAGACACAACTGTTACTGCAAAGCAACCCGAAGCCAGTTTCCTTTCGAGACTTTGGATGTCGATGTGGAAAGCCACTCCTAATATTACGTAGTTTGGAGTTGGTCTCTTTCATTTTCACAAGTTGCTTCCTGACAGAAAGGTATGAATTGAACCAATTGTAACTTATATCTCCAAATCTATAACACTTCTGGAGCAGTACCCCGATATTGAAGCAGTCAAAGGCTTTTGACAAATCGCAGAATACTGCCCCAACTGCTGCGCCATCATTCATACCTAAATATAAATTTTTCAAAAAAATTGAAAATAGCGTCATTTGTGTTTTCTCCGGTCTAAAATCTAAATTGGTCTGTACCCAAAATGTTTTGGTCTTGCAAAAACTCTCTTTCTATGACTTTACAAAAAATGGTTTAATAAAGAAATTGGATGGAAGTTTTACGGATCTTCACTGTTTCCATCTTTGTGGATTGGAACGATAACTGCTGTTTCTAGGCGTGATGGAATAACTATTGACAAATAAAATATTATCAGCTTCGGCTGAGGTTATCAAGGGTCCTTCAGAGATACTTTTCAATATACACAAAGGAATGTTGTCGCACCAGTACTTCTTCATTCTTCATCTATTTTTTACTTCACGTTATATTTCTCCCGCAACTCGGTGGCACTGGTAGGGTGCAAGAGAAAGGTTTCAGTATGTCTTGCATATAATACATTGGATATAACTCTGTTGCATTTGAGGCTAATGAAGCTGCGATAGTGCCATAATAGTGGTTTAACATATTGGGATCCACATTGGGTTGCTTGGAAAAAGATCTACCTTTTCCTCTCAATGAATTGACTATTGTCCAGCTCTCTTTAATTTCATTTATGGATTTATCTATCCTATTTTTGCAGTATCTGTCTTTGGCAGATTCAACTAGAAGTTTCCATAACTTTTTATAATCTTCATAATAATTCAAGAAAAAATTGCAATCTTTCAATTTCTTAATGACATGAAGGGATCTCAAGTTTGCAGCTGAGGTTCTAATTCCGGGAGTTATCCATGGTTTACTTCGTTTTTCTTTGATTTTTTGCAAAGAGGAACACCAATGAATTCCTTTTTCTAATTATGAATGTAACATACTCAACGGTTCAGGAAAAAAAATATCCTCGCCCCAATTTATGTTATTACAAAAATCGTTAAATTCATCAAAGTTATTTCTGCTATGAATTCTGTCAAATTTCAATACCAGAACGAGCATCCTGAAGACGCCAACTTTGTTGGTAGAACACGTATCTAGAAAAGTTTTGCAGGTTCCTTGTTTGGAAAACGTATATATTTCTGGAAACAATTTGATCAAGAGCATTTGATACCATCCTCACAGCAAAAGAAGCAAATTAGTCTTTTTGATTCAATAACGTGGCATGATCGTCAATTCATAGTTGATGGTCTTTATGAATTCCCAGAAATTTGTCGCGGAATTGATTTCCGACATGATATTTTTCCAATATGAGAATATCGAATTCGAACTAAAACCCAACCATCGAACGCAAAAGTTTAATGATAATCAGAGACAAGATTTGAACCTAAATTTAGTACAAATTCAGTCGGCGGAAGCTACCCATTCAAAGTAGATAATACTCCTTGTAATAACACCATATTTGGTTATTCCACTTGAACAATGAAAGGTGCAATAATATTCAGAAAAATAAAATTTTTGGCTTGAGATTCCTACTTACAAAAATCATACGTATTTTTCAGAATCATGTATGTTTCCACAACATTTGCACGTTTAGTCACACAAGGTAAATTTGTCGTTCAAATCCAGATAGGACAGGCTTAAGCTCTGATCCTTGAGGAACTCATAAACTGATATCCAAAAATTTCAATTCATTCGAAATATCCAGTTTTTTTCCTGGTAGATATAACTCTCACCTTTCGAGAGTAACCTCATAAATCCATAATGATTCTGCTTATTTAGCAGTTCTCTGAAATCAACAGAGTCGAAAAAATCACATAATGGTGCTTCCAACACTTTACTCTCACTTCACTTCAAATTATTTCTCCAAAAATAGATGCTTTTGACATTATTCCATGTTAGGGAAATTTTACCTCTTTTATATACTATAGTGTGTAGCAATCCTGTGAATGATGTCTTGTTCAATTCTATTACTAATGTTTGGAGTACAAATTGAGTAGGAAAAAAGTAGTTTTTGTTCAATTCAATGTTCATATGAAAGTAGTTGTTTCGGAAGTATTTCTCTTTCATGTAATGCAATGTTTATATGTTTTCGAGGGGGATATTTATGGGTTCAGCATGAGAAATAATGTTTTCCTTAACAAATTATAAAATCTGAGTGATGCAAAAGCACATGTTGTTTAAAAACAACATATTGTAAGAACGGGGGATGACTCAAATGAAATTAGAACCCCATATGAACTTTAATCCTTTAAAATTGAACCTTATGCGAAATGAGGATTAACGAGGTCCTACATTTTGTACGATTCCCATCGCGGTTGAATGATACATCATCAGTAGACACCGATCGCACCAGAGTTGGGATCGTAACAACATACCCAACAGCGGTAGTTTCATGAGTGGAACTCACCATATTCTAAAATTTTCATTACTTGTGATATATTATTTCTACAGAACTGAAATAGCTTATTTAAAATGTTGTATACAGTTAAAAACATTGTGTGGATTAGAATATATAATTTCACATGAAAGTCAGTGATGATATAATTACATTCGGACCTGATAATGAAAATATTTATATTGAAGTCCAAAAGATTGTATCTTTATTCCTTGATCCGCAATTCTGAAAAAGATTTCAATCGTTCATTAGTTCTGTTAGTGGGCGATTTGTATGGTTTCTACATGTTTTAAATTAGTTGTACCTATTTTTGTACAAACTAATGGAAATATAGTGCATATATTCTGAACCGCAATTAGATTCAAAACACGTACTCCAATATTTCCATTAGATTATACCATACTTTATAGTTTTCGAGTTTCCAACAAAAAAATACCGAGGTTGGAATCGTTAGTAGCTTCATAACGGGGACAACAATAATTACGTTGTAATTGAATTATAAATTTCGAAAACAACGATGCTTCTTATCTGCGGAGGAAAAATTCTCGCAGTAAAGTTAGATATCACGTAATGATATTGTTTCTGCTGTTCTCAAAGATAGGTTGTTCACTAATATTTTTCACAGGGCATTTTGATGTAATGATGGTGATCTCATTATGGTGATGTTATTATAAAACTCATAACTCATACGTGAAGACATAATAATAAGAGTAATTTTTATTAGTCTTAAGAAACACATAGTTTTCAGACACGTCAATACAATACATTAAAATAAGTTTTAGAGGATAAGATTCGTCAATACAATTTCCAAAAAATGCTTGTAGATACATTAGATTTAAAAAATAGAAGTTAACATGATAAAATTCCAATCTTATAAAAATTGACCAAAATGTAAAGCCATGATCGTTTACAAATTATAAATCACATAGCTGACATATTATATATACTCAAAGTTCAGTGAAAGTTCAGGTGACCACAAAAGTGTCTTTTTCTTCTTGAATAACTTCTTGGTCAATTTCATGTAATGGATGTTTGGTTAATATTTTCTTCAATATGTTTTTGACTTCTGAATGGCATTGGCATTGTTTAGTTTAATTCCTATATTATCTGTTCTTTTCAACCTATTAGCTGTAGGAAAAAGGTTTTATTCATTTCTTGTATAGTGTTGGTGTATATTCATATCAAATCGATAGTTGAAAGGGTCGAATTGACATAGATTTTGTTTTTATTTTTTTTGTGCAATACTCTGAGATATTCTGGTGAATTTACCGCATAGGTAAACTTCAATAGTACGAAAACACGTAGGACTCATTATTCAAATCTATGTGAAAGCTATTGTCCGGGATTTTTTTGCGGTGGTCTGTAAGTTTTCATTTCTGAGGTTTCGTCCAGAACTGCGGTAGATATTATCAAACGCGATGTGGTAACGATCGCAGTGCCCGAGTTGGTACTCACATTATTCCGAAAGTATTCACTACAATGCTAGTATTTGATTCTGGTGTCATATTATTACCAGCGATTCGCCCCGGCTCCGCACAGGTGCAATGCTGATACTATATATACTACAGACTGTCTTTATATACAACGTTCACAGCTTTTTTGTCAGTAGACAAGACAAACATGTTTCCTCGAGAGGTTCCTCTTGAAAGAGCGACACACAGGGTGTTCCAACGGAAACTTGAGCCCCTCTGTAGGTCAGAAATGGACTTGTAATCGAAAATTTCAAAGAAAATGTCTATTTTTATTTCTAGGGGGACTAATTCCGATATGGCAATCTTCACCCCCCTGCGGTCAGCAACTCCCCTCCCCTATTGTTTTCAATGGCATCGGGGGTTAGAGTGATATATCATCTGAAAGGTTTTTTGTCCCCCTATTACTTCTGTGATTTTTTTCGAAATTGGTTCATTCGTTATTGAGAAATTGAATGTTGAACGTTTCATTTAAGAAAAAACCAAGTTCACTGTCGCTCAATTTATTGAGGAAATCAACAAGATTTAATATCATTGGCCACACAATCAATAGATACATTGTTCAAAATGACCTCCATCTAGTTCCATACAATAATACATTCTACTTCTGAAAGCGTTCCTTACATTATTGAAGATGTTCGGGGTCAGAAATCGGCATTTCCGAACAATTCTCTGTCGCAGTTCTTCTAGATTTGTAGAATTTATTTGATTAGTAGTAAACATTTTGAAATGGATGACACTGTTATTTTTTCTGCACTGGTAGTTTTTGTTGAATCTAGTTGTCGCAGAACAAAAAGTAGGTAGTTGGCCACTGTCACTTCTTCACGAATTATTATTCAGTCATCCTTATTCACTGTATTTCAACATGGTTTATTCTACTGAAGGAAGAATAGAGATTGTTACAATCTATTATGGGAATAATGAATGTACTAAAGCGGCTGCAAGAATTTATAATACAAATCATCCAGACCACAACGTGAGCCATCAATACGTTAAACAGTTAATGAATAAGTTTCGAACTTCAGGTTCTATTTACAATAGAAAACATGAAGTATCTCGTCCTGTCAGCAATAACGGAGTTGAAGTTACAGTTTTAGGACATGTACAAATGGATTATCGACAATCTATCAGACAAGTAGTTAGAGCGTCTGGTGTATCAGCTACTAGTGTTTTTCGGATTTTGAAAGCCTACAAAATCCATCCTTCCAAAATAAGGTCAGTTCAGGAATTAAACGAAGATGATCCTGATCGTCGATTTCAGTTTTGTGAGGTGTTCTACAAGAAATTGACCAATCACCGAAACCTATCATATAATATATGTTTTTCAGGAAAATGTTCTTTCATGTTGAATGGTGAAGTGAACTTACTGGAGCGATGTGTTTTCTCATTTGGTGATGGAAACACATTCACAAACTCCACAAAAATTGAATGTCTTGGCCAGCATTCTGGTAATCATATTTTTGGGTCAATCTTCATTGAAGGTAATCTCAATGGAGACACAGATCCTATGATCTACACAGAATTTTAGAAAATTATGACAATTCATCAGAAAATGAAATAACATTCCATCAGGATTGTGCACCCCCACATTTTGATGTTCGGGTGAGACAGTTTTTGGACGAACGTTTTCCAATGCGTTGGATTGGCAGAAGGGGTCTACTGGAGTGGCCAGCTAGATCATCTGATCTGACACCGATTGATTTTTTTGTGGGGACACCTGAAGTCGAAGGTGTACTCTACCAAGCCTGAAAATGTAGAAGACCAGCGACAGTGATTTGTTCAGGAATGCCGATTGCTGACTCTGGACATCTTGAATAATGTACGGAACGCTTTCGAAAGTAGACTATAGAATTGTATGGAACTAGGTGGAGGTCATTTTGAACAATTCGTCCTTTGTCAGTATTGAAAATATGATTTTGTTTTATGGACGCACCTTTTTCTCCCGCGGCTGGCGCTCTGGTTGGAATATTCAAAAATCCTTTCTTATTACACATCTACGATATGAAGCGAATCTAAATACAAAATTTCAGCCTCTAAAAATATAGCGGTACGGAGAAACTGTGATGAACAAGTAATTTTCATATGTAAACGCGCTCCTTCAATCACCATAGAGGGCGCCTCGGTTTGAATATTCGAAAATCCTTTTTAAGTGCGCATCTCAGACCCAAGAAGCACGTATATACCGAATTTTAGCTTCCTAAGACTCACCAGTATGGAGAAACGAAGATGAATGAGTGAGTGACTTTTGCATTTATGAGTATAGATTAGTGGTCATGGGATGTTTTCTCTTGATTGGATTACCCGATCTCGCTTGTGTACCTCTAAGAACAGATAACGAGACTTTATTGATGTTCATTGCTTTTGTTTCTATCGAAATTATCCCTGTGTGTTCAAATTTCTATTGCCTCTCTGAATAGTCCTGAATAGTAAGTTTGAGTTTTTTCGAGTATTACTTATCTTCGAATGAGATAATGTAAGTGCCTTCTTTGTTGAGAGGATGTTAGGCAACAGCCGATTTGGTGGTTCGTCCGAGTCGACAATTTCTGTACCTACACTTCTTTTCGTGGTTCCAATGTAGACTGACTCGCTACTACAAGGAATCTGGTATACTACGGGTGTCGCTAAAGGTTCTCTGGCTTCTTTATCGGCCTTAGACTTTGTTTGATAGTTTTTGTTGGCCTAAATATTGGTTTCACGTCGTGTTTCTCAGAGATTCTCCCAATCAGGTCTGTAACATTTTCAACATAGGAAAGTGGCTTGAAGACTAGCTGTAAATCAAATTAACCGGATGAACAATTTGTTCAGACCAGTCTCGACTCACCTACACTGTAGATTAATGGACTGACACCTATCAGAAAACAACTATTGCCTTGGCTAGTACCCCCCATGCCCCCTACCGGGTTGAGTGCCCTGGAGTAAAAGCTTCGCCGCACAAAATAAAAAATTTGAGAGGAAAACCTAATACACCACTCCATCCACTCCCGCTTCTCCTGAAGCGGTTCTCAATCCCGCTGCTGGGTACTTCAGCAAGATTGACATCTGACCTCTTTTGGTCGACAGTCAGCCTTTAGGTGCTTTTACTTTCGTATCTGTTTGTTTCGTTCGTCGTGACTGTCCTAATTGAATTCATGCATGGGGCCCCCCTAAAACTAACCGGCGGCTGTTATTAGAACAGTCGAGTGTTCCTCAGTGAAGCTGAGAGAGATTTGAGTTAAATCGCGATTTCACCTGAAAGGGAAATTATGATTTATTATAATAATGAATTTTACTTACCGGAGTCGCCTAACGGCGACTCGCAGGGGTGGTCGCTGGTTCTGCTTCGTCGGCCTCGCGTGCTTGTCTCGCTCGCGGAACCTGGGGTCATCCATGTTCAGCGCATCGTGTAGATCGCGAAACGTTGAATTTTCGTGCGATCTAATTCTATCGAACACGCTTTCTGCGCGTTCTCTCATATACACGTCCACATATTGCGCGTCTATGCCTTGATCTCTGTGTACAAACCTGTTTGGCATGTACCTTGGTGCATTTACGGCGGCCCTTACGCACGCGTTCATAAATTGCTGGATCTTCTTTTTATGTGTCTGCGCGCAATGTCCCCAAGCGACACAGACATATAATATTATAAGCATAAGGACTGTTTTTATCATAAGCAGCTTGACTTTCAGCGCCATGCTGCTTCTGGGTCCTATTATAGGTGCTAGACGTTGTCTGGTAGATCTCGCCATACCGATTCTCTGTCTCACGTGGGCTTGGAATGTTAGCCATTTGTCTAAGATGACCCCGGGCCATCCATCCTCTAATATAGGCAAATTGTATTCAATCTAAAACTGCTAATATCTGTAACTAATTGAATTCTTGATTTTATATATACATGAAAATTTAAAATTGATGTTCACATGTTATGTGTTATACATCAAGTTTTAACATGTTTTTTAACCACAATGTATTTTTTTACATTTGGTTTTTCAAAATGTCTCGCGGGCCGAATCAAATCATCAGCTGGTCGAATCCGGCCCGCGGGCCGGCTGTTGCCCACCCCTGTCCAAAATAGTATATTGTGCAACAAGTGCAGGAAGTAAACTTTTCCACACGATGTATGAAAGTTGAGCAATCACAAGAGTATGGAATAGGTTTTCATCGAACCAAAAATATATTTATTCAACTTTAAACTACATAAATTACGCCTTGATAGCTGATCATGACTGGAAAAACTAATATTGACAGTACTACTAGTAGGAGCTATTTCATCTTCAACAAATTGCAAAATTTCATTTGCTAATGACATTTCGCTCGACAGTCGATATATCCCTCTTTTTGTTTTCAAGGAGAAGACACAAGCACTTCAGGAAAATCCTTGAGGCGCTCTAAGAGCGGTGCCTGTGCGAAAGTAGCGATTCACGTTGGATTTAAATCGTTGGAGATTGAATTCATATAGAAAAGCGTTCTCATTAACGCAGTTCTCCAATTGTAAGAGATCTCAAACATTGAAGTTCGTGGTGTACTGAGTTGAATCTCAAAACGATGAGCAGCCACAGTCCGTCGCGTATTTTTTGGTTGAAACAAATCATTTGAACCCCTTTCCTGTCAAGATCGATTTCCACATGCCGTGTCACTCAAGGATTGTTATGCTTGCATCACTTGTATAGCATTCAGTATCCTGCAAATTCAAAACTGAGCAAGTTGCTAGGCAAATGCTACTGCTGTTGCTGTTACTAAATTTGTTCATCACAAAAGATTGCACTGTATGTATCTCTTTCTGATGATTTATGAAAATTAGTCATGAAATACATGGGATGGGGGAAGATTATCAAATTTTATGAATTTTGCGTAAATATTTTCCGTACATCTCAATTTTTTTAAACTTCAGTATTATTTTTATTATTTTTACTGAATATCAAACATTTTCAAAATTTAAGTTCTTTTTTCTGCATGCTCCTGTTAGTAGTAAAATTTACTTTTCATTGTGCTAATATTTGTATGTATTTTCGAAGTTCTTGTATTGAATCATGTTGAACATTGTTTCTATGTAGGTATTTTTCAATTCTTGATCGAACTTGAGTATGTGTGAAGTTACACGTGGTCTTTTTTTCTTAACGGGAAAGGAGTCGATTTATTTTTCAAAATTTAAAATGATAAATCTTGGAAAAACAACCGAATATGCATATAACATTGAAAATTTACTGAAGAATCATTCCACTGCATGTGAAGAAGTATCTCTGGAAAATACGTAAATTTAGATGATAATTATTATGAACCAACTTATAGGAATACACTAACAATAGTCAATAGTTCCAATTTGAAATTTGAAATGAAGATGAAGTTCATCAGAGCCGATATTTTTATTGATAAAACACTCACATTTCGAATTGGTTGAATTTTGTTATTTGTTTCTCTTTACGTCGAGTTGTTCCACAATATTTCTATGGATTACGTCATAGTGCCGTCATATTGAATTTTGATGAAATGATTCCTAGGCCACCATTTCGACAAGAAAAGCCACACTTATCATTACGTTGAGAAGAGAACTTCAAATCCGATCATATGATCGAAAAAACTAGAGTAACATTTAAAATTTTTGACTTAGGTTCATTTACAGTCAACCCTGTATATATTTTCAAGTGTTTTTCTATCAAAAATATCGGCTTCGTCGAACTACACCTTCATTTCTAACCGACAAGAGAATATCACCTGAATTGTTAATACGAGAAGTCAAATTTTTTTTCCAAATTTACGAGTTTTTTAGTAAATGTTACATTTGTTCATTCGTATAGAAATATATA
>WOGR01000535.1:0-24733 GCA_015342045.1 Leptinotarsa lineolata | reverse complement strand
TGAAGATTACTATACCAAAAACCAACTACTTGAAGTTTTACAAACAAAAACATTTGAAAAAGTGTATGCCCTGGACAGTATTGCTGAAAAGTATGGACACACCATACTGAGACTTCCGCCTATTTTTTTGTTTTCAATTCCATCGAGATTTTTTTGGGGAAAATTGAAACAAAGCATCAGGCGTAAAAATAATTTTCTAAAACTTGATTAGAGGGTAATAGAGCTAATTAAAGAAGAAGTATTTAATATTACCGAAGAAGACTGGCAGAAAAGGATAAAAAAGTAATTTTAGTTGAAAAAGACTATTTGTACATTGGACACTTCCATATTAATGGTGGAAATAAATTGATTATTGATTTAAATGGCGACAGTGATAGTGGAACAGAGAATATGGAAGAGGAATTATCAGAAGCTTTTGAAAAAAGTTAGTAAAGTGGTTTTGAAATGATCGATTGTGTGTGTGTGTGTGTGACTACTTTCAAGTTAAAATATCTCTTCTAAAAGTCAAATACTTAGTATACTGTGAAACCTTTTGAATATAAAAACCGTGTTGAAAAAACTTTGAAATAATTACAGCAGCAATAGAGGAGTTTCAACTAGCAATAATCACACCTCGGATAAACATCATCGGTTACGATATCCCTTAGATAGATAGTAGTATATAGATAGTAGTTAAATTGCTAGCGACAAATTATTTCAAAAGTGATATATCAAGTTCGAGAAAAATTACAAAAATCTACACAATAGTGCTTCTGTATGTGAAGGAAATAAACTTGAAATTTCGATATCACAGATGTGAGTTATTGCATGTTGATCAGCCTCTGCTTGAACCAATACTTGTGGCAAAATGTTCTGTTAGTTTTTACGGTTGGAAATTAATTAGCTGTGTACCAACACTCTCGAATAAAACCGTGACGTAAAGTGAGAGAGCACATAACTGCCACGAAGATGTGCCTGTATTTATGGAGACGAGTTTATTGCCTTGAATACAGAAAAACTACCTGATTTTCAGTGTTTAAAAAAATAATTTGACCAGGAATTCACTGAGGCAACTCTCAAAACTAAAAGGAAGACCACGTAAACCTATGATACCCAAAGCTTATAGTAAGCCAATAGGCATAGCCCCAGCAAAGCTGAAAAACTTACAAACCATGTTTAAAAATTATACCATTCCTAAGGAATACCCAAGTTTTTACGATATCTTAAAATCATGTTCGAATGAAAAGGACAAATTACCCGAACCAGATAATAACGAAATTGGTGATTATGAATCGTCATGATGATAAAAATAGGCAAAAAATTGTTCAACATTATTTTTTCAATATTAATATAAATTTTTAGCGGCAATTACTAAAATACAAAAATTAATGCTGAGGTGTTATTATTGATATTTTCTAATATAACATCCCTAATATAAATTATCCTCAATTTTTCTGACAGTATTCACATATAACTTATAAATGCTATTGTAACAAAAAAAATATCACAACAGTGGTGAAAGTACGGCACAAATATCAATGAATAAATTAATGTTCACATCTATATAGTTACTGGGTACACAAGAGTTGTTAACATACCATTCATTATCCATTGAATAGAGGGGATATTGAAATCACAAATCACGACTTTGTCATCTGTACGGGTGAGTAGTGATATTTGTTAGGTTAGAGCAAAAAGAACTCAAAGCTTGATAAACAGATAAACTGCGTATGACTTCACTATCCAGAATAGTATTATCTAGCCACGTTTCTGTAAGAAATATATTGTGACCACAGGAAAGGATAATGGAGTATGAATTTGATAGCTTCGATTTGAAAACTCGTATATTCTGATAGTATAGGGAAAGCTCGGCGAAAAAAAGGGTTTAACATACGTTATATATTGAAAGATATAAAAGAGACAAAAATCACTGTAGTTTGGAGACTTAGATATCATTTCGAATGCTGATCGCCTTTTCTTACGAATATATTTCCACTCCTCACCCAAACACATTTGAAATGTTCATTTGATACTTCTTTAGTGTGTTTCAACAAAAGTTTGCTCTTGCTAGTGGGGTGTTCGTTAATAAACAAGTTTTTAGATAAGTTTTCGATAGCGAGCCCAGCAGTGTTGCAGACACGCCTTGTATTTATGAATGCTGCCAGAATTGAGTCTCTCTTATGTTTCGTTTACATTTTAACTACAATGGACTTACACTTATCTGAGGAGGGATGAGGTCAAACTCGATAAACAGTATTTATTACCAAATTAACAATCGAACATTGTATGTGATCTCCAATCTTTTTGAGGACTACTAATAAATTTTTGGTAACCTCATATGGAATTCCCTGAATTTCTATATTATTTTCAAGGGCCTGCTGCTCCAAGAAATCAACTTTGACAGATCTTCTGATCTCAGATTAACAGTTTCCCGATTCACTTTCTCTTCAGATGTTATTTTTTCATTCATTTTATTCAGAGCGGCTTCAAAAGTAGTAATTTGAGTGCAACAGAAATTGACAGAGTCCAATACGTTCTCGTTTTTTCTATTCAGGGATCTTAGGTTCTCTTGAATATCTTTTAATATTGAAGCCATCGACTCTGAATCCATTTCAGCGTCGATAACGATGGAAGTATCGGTTTTGGTGACTTGACTCGTCAGACATACCCACTAGACTCCAGGCATTTATCAAATTCTGTTTATTGATTTCTACACATTTCCCATGGTAGAACTTACAACAAGTCCCTGCAAACTAGGGGATTTGCTATTTAATGAAGGCATCTCCGCGTAAAGAAATGTAACTTTTTTGAGATGTGAAATACGGAATCCCAACCAAACGAAGATTGAGTAATTATTTTTAGTATTTGCATTAGCAATATTGAGCCATGCTAAAAAACCAAGAAAGTTTGTAAACTATGGGATATTAGTAATATTTTTGATAAAAAAGTTTTAAACAAAATATACTCACTTGAGAAAACTACCCACAAATGGCTCATCCAATTTGAGCTGATTCAAACAGTTTGTAACCATGTCCCTAGCCAGTTTAAGGTCATTATGTATCCCCTCTTCAGTAAATCGATTCCCTATCAGCTCCAAAAACGGGTAGATTAGACATCCAGCATTGTTTAGAAGGTGCAACTCCTTTGGCAACCACTCTCTTTCAGACAAATTCCCCACAGCACTTGGAGGTATCTGCTTGTAATGTTTTTGCGCTTGATAAATAATCACCAGAATCAAACAAGCCTCAGATTTAAGTCCGTTGACTTTAAGCTCAGATATTTTCTCAACAAACTTATCCAAGAGCTTAGCTGATAATGTAGTTTTCGTCACCAGCATTGAGGTTACCACGTACGAAACGGCACAGAAGTCTGCTATTGGTGAATTCAACCCTTTCAGCAATAGGGGCAGCATTTGAGATACCTGGTCCTCAGTGATTGTATCGGAGTACTCTAAGGCCCCAAGAAAAACTGTGCAGGCGAAATTGAGAGCAACGGTGAGCAAGTTCGGCTTGTCATGGTGTTTCAATAGCTGTGTAATATATTTAGAAACGAATTTCAGAAAGCCGCTATTGCTCGCTGCATGATTCAATAAACTCTGTTTAGGCAAATGAGCTCCTGTTTTCTGCAGGGCCTTCAGGAAGTAGAAGCTGTCTCGAGAATCCTTGATCTTCACGAGTTGGATAAGCCTGACAAAAATGTTAGATTCATGATAAGGCAAACACAGCATCAACAAGTCTTCTCTGTTGTACTCGTGTATAGAGTATCTATTTATCATCCACTCCAAGGCTTTGTGTGTGCAGTTCAGTAAGAAGTAAGGAGATAACAGGCATAAAAACTTACGAATTTGCTTGTCTAGTTTCTCGTTCGCTTCAGCAGTCTGTATGGATCTCTCAAAGTCCTTGGCAGTTAAATGAAACAAGGAGTCATGAAATTGTTGGAATACCTCATTTTTCTGAATGAGCTCTTCCAGACCTTCTAATCCTATCTGGTAAACGGTTTCCCTTTTGAGACCCGCTGCTTCCTTGGGGTCGAATAAAAGCGAAGCGCGTTTCTTATCTCTCTTTATTGCAGTCGTCTGGGGGAGAGCCAAATTCTGCAGTTGCTCTGCCAAAGAGGTACTCATTCTGATAATTTTTCTCTATAATTTTCTGTTCAAATTTAAAAATTTCATATAATTATTCTGCTGCGATGTTCTCGAATAAATCATTTACCATATACTTTACTCTACAGAATTTCCAATGTCTTGAAAAAGAAGCAAAACTTTTAGGACCATGTTGTTCTGAAACTCAACCACTAACTTAGGTTATGTTCTGACTACATATACATAACCGCTACAAGGATACAAATTCAGAAAGGATAATGTAATGCCAACTGACGGCTCTCAAATTGCCACTAAACTACAGAACCAGGGTTGCCATCCAATATTTTGTTTGCACTGAAACAGTATCAAATAAATCACCTATACTGCCTTATTGTCTGCATTAACATTACGTTTTGGTACGTTCACGTAATTATCACATCAATAAAATGATTTAGGTCTACGTTTCAGCCAACTTAAACAGGTCTCAACCTAAAATATTTTCAACTCTCATAAAACAGAAATCCAAAGAAGTCAATGACATGCAAATGGTGATTTACAGTATTTTCTTTCAGGATACTTTCTCACCACTGTTATGTGTTCTAGTACTACTGATTATTCTTTTCATACTCCCCAACACCTTTATGTATATTTCATATGTCTCTTGATAATGATATGATTTATTCAGTGCATGGATCATATGATTTTTTGTTATTTCGCAGACAAAATTCAAGCCTTCATGGCAAATGAAGAATATTCTCCATTCAGTATATTATCAAATCAAAAGGGGCGCCGCAAGCGCGTGATAAAAAATAATGATTTTTTTTATCACGTACTTGATTTAAAGCATGAAATATGTACAATCTGTTTATCTTTCCAATGCATGCCGGCAGTCAATCAACTTGATAAAAATGCTTGTAGATTGTTGTCAATGTTGTCTAAATTAGGTAACCAATTGAGCGAAGCCTACATACTCGTAAATACCCTGATATCGAAGTATTCGTTATGGTGGCAATACTAGAATGGTAGTGTTACCACCATAAATCCATTTGTTTTTTATGTGCCGTGTGGCTCTCATAGCTATAATCTAATACTAATGCTGAAATCATTGACTTTGATCACTCAATAAAAGACTTTGCTGATAGGGAAACCAGAAAAGTTAAATTTTCATGTATAAAGAGCCCTTATATATCTATGTATAATATCTATGGAAGTTATTGAAAGTCAAGATCGATTCAAATTTTGAATATTTTCGAGGGAAAGGTATTTGGAAAAACTTCTTGCACTGTTTGAGATATCTGAGGACCATATCAATCATTTGAAAGAATAAAAAAGATATATTAGTCTTCCTTGGATTAGTGCCAACAAAACGCAACTAAATGCAAAAAATATGATTTAAATTTGACAGCAGGACCCTGACACTGACAGTTGAAATTTTTTTGTGTAGATAAATATTGTGAATTGGAAAAATTAAAACTTTATTCATTTAAAAGTTCTTAAGTAGAAAGAGTCATACAACATGTAAGAATAATTTCACAATGCAACAGTTTACCTCTTATCCTACTCTATACCAGCGTTTCATGAGCTAACTCCCAGTTATTTTATAGATTTTCCAAATGGAAGATGATGATCATGATGATCTATTGCAATGTACTGATGATGAATCCCTTTCTGAAACTGAGGATCAGTGTCTTCCAATCGACAAACCAGAGGAAACTTATAGGAATACGTTCAATTATTTTAGTCATTCCAAATTGGAATTTATAATTACAAAGTTAACATTAATTTACGCCTCAACTTCGATGTTGATTGTGTTGCCTCTTTATTTGGACGATGTTAATATCAGTGGCAATGCTTATTCGATGATTCTCACGAGCACCTCTTTGTCTTTGGTGGTTTTTATAATGATGGCTGTTGCCAAGTGTTTTTGCCAGAAATACAGAATTATCAATATATTGAGTCTTCCTGTGAGATTTTCTAGACTCATGCAGATAACTGTGGTTTATTTCCTCTCAGCTTTCATGATAATTTATGCCTTGGATAGGAAAAGAGTTATTTGTCACTTGCAAGACCCTATAAAAGGAATTGTATTGGTGTTTTCGCTGCTGTATTACTTTTTCTTCTGTAGAAAGTGTAAGTACTCTTATTAAATTACCATACAAATCACATAAATGACAGAAAGGTAATAATAGGGGTTTTCACCCATCAAGTTCCATCAGTATTTCCAAAACTTTTTTAATAGACTTTTCCGAACCAATTCAATGTATATTATAAAAAAATCAAGTAACATGGTTTCCAAAGTCATAAGAGTAAAATAATTTCTATTTAACTTCAAAACAAATACTGCTCTCACATACCAGAACTACAACACTATTCTTGTCACACAATTCACCAACCAAGATCAGTTACCAATATCAATATGATAAAAATAGAATTAGGGTTCCCTTCACTCATTCCAAAATATTTATAAAGCATGTCCTGGACTCAATCTGGAAGTTTCCAATAATCAAGTGATGCAAAGTTCAGTTGACAGTATCTTGGTATACATTTTGATGGTATTCTGGATTGGAATACTTACTGTGATAAGTTCATTAATACTCTTTATTCATAAAATTATTTGCCTAAAAATTTATGAAATATCTCAAAAGAAGGTATGAAAAAAGTGTCCTTACAGCTATTTATGGCGTCTCAGACATACAAAAGTACAAGGAATATCTTCAATTTGCAGAAACTGAAGATGTACCTAGTAGCAAAATGTATTTACACCTTAGCAGAATTCATTTTTCAATATGTAGTTATGTTTAATATTTTAAAATCATGTTTATGTATTGTATATACCTCAATGTCTGCTGAAAAATGTAATTTTTTTATGTTTGAATATTTCTGTTTTAATTCATTGTCATGAAGGAAAATGAACATTATTTATTGTTTTATTCTTTACAGTGATGGGTCTCCAAAGAATATTCTCTGCGACTACTATAATCGTAGGGTTGTTCATCGCTGTCGATTATGGGCTTTGCGATGAATTCAGGTGTAGAGGTTATGAACGCGAAAGAGTATCAGAAGATACAGGTCCTTGGAATTGGCAGACTCATGCTATCTGGACCACTGTGTACATTGCAGGCCTGGCATTGTTTGCAGCATACTTTTCTCTCTTAGACAGATATATTTTGACGAATATTGAAATGGTAATTGTTTAAGTAGAATTAGTTTTCTGGAAAGAAAATGGTCAATTGCCAAAATAGATTGAAAAAATCTTGATTACAAATAAAATATGACAATGCAGCATAAATTTTCACAAGCGATAAGATAACTCTTGTGTTGCCATGTTGCTTTACTTACCCAGTACATACTGCATTGTTCAGGGTTTTGGTCTCAAATTTCATTCCACCTGTGGTGTGGCTTCATTATTATTGGTTAATTTCTTTGGCTTGAGAACCAGACTTCATTCAAATTCAAAAACGCAGAAACAGTTTGTATCGAGAGGAAGACGGAATTGACGTAAATCAAATCTGGCTGCCCTCAGTCTACCATACACGAATTAAGCCACACCCACCATCGATAGAATAACATTTGAGACTGAAACCCCTAACAATGCAGTATGTTATAAGAATATAGGCTTTCACGGCTGGAGTCATGATTAAAGAGAACAAAATTCGGACTAGTAGGCCGTGGTTGAATGGAACATGAAGTATGAAACGTTTTGTCTGCTACTACTGCGGCAGATATCATCAATGGTTTGTGCGTTTACTGAGAGGATGGCAGTTATAGTTTGAAGTCTTCGTAATGAACCATAATCTATAATGTTCTGTGAGGACAAATAGAAACATATCCGTTATCTAATCGCATTCGATAAAATGCCTACTGCATTTGTAGGCAAAACTTCAAACATAAAAACAAGCAGACCACGGCCGACAAATCCGGAAGATAGTTTTGACAGATTTTTTTTGCAATATGTAGCAGTTGACCTCCGTACGCATCCAAATCAACAATTAGTAATTGTTTACTGAACAAATTACTTTTTATTTTGATTTCAGGGGTACAACAATATCATAATTCCTTCGACTTTTCTCAGTACAGTATCCAGATCCGTATCATTCCCCAATACCAATGGTACTTCAGCTCCTCATTTCATCGGAAATGGGTCAACAGAAAGTTCAACTTGCTCTAAGAAATGTTGCGTAATACATCTATCCATGTGGATGCATATTATTGGACTAATTTTCATTATCTCAATGTTCTGGACAGATTTAATTCCAGAAATTGGAAAGGTAAGACACGATTTGTTATATAAATTGGAAAAGGAATATTTTAGGTGAGATAAGTTTTTTTTTGGGGAAGAGAAGGCCCTTTGGCTTTTTGCTTTTCCATTATTAAACGAGAAAAAGTTTACTGCTTTTTTGTTTTTGTATTGTTTAAAGATTGTGAAGTAGAAAACCAAAAAAATTTCCCAAAAAACAATTTTATATATTTTGAATTGTCAAACTGTTACCAATTGAAGCTTTTTTAAAATCCAGTTCCGTAACTCAACTCTTATACTAGATGTGTTCAGATATTTCAAAGTTGAATGTTTTTCTTATGGTTTGAATCATATCTGCTACGTAGAAAACAATCTGTAAAGATTCCAAATAAACATTTAAAATTGTTCAATACAAGTCCAGGAGTTCCTCAGGGATCAGCGCTCGGCCTTGTCCTGTTTTGCTCTACCTAATTGGTGTAATGAATTCACCTATTTCAGGGAAATTCACACTTATTGCTGATGACAACACTTGTCCACGGTAAGAAATAAATGAGGGCGAATTGAAAATAATCATAAAATAGGAGATAATGTGAAATATCGGTGTCACTCCAATCCTCTTTGCTAAAATGTAAAGAAAAAGAAAACTAACATATTAACTTTCAAATTCAAATATAGTAAACTCACCGTAGATCTTCAATTCGAAAATTAATCCTGTTTCTTGCTGTTTTTCGGGGGTTTAACCACAATCGGAAAAATCAAAAACCTAAATCAATTGAGAATCTAATAAAGTGTGATAGAGGGCAATCTGAAAATTTCATCCCAACAAGTTACTGGGTAACATGAACTGCTGAGGAGCCCAATTATTGTCATTATTGGTCCAGTGAAAATCATCACGTCACAAAAAAGCTGAATTTCAAGATAAATTTAGTTTTAATGTCTTCTGTATGTAAATGGACAACAAATTGAAGTAAATAGATGAGTACTATTCTGATCATTTCCATATTGATTTTAATTTAAGAGCCACTGGTAGGCAGCTGTTTCAGCCTATTGGGCATCGCCAGTACCGGACAGGCGGTCTTCGATTGAAGACAAAATGTGAAGAACCAAGAAGAGTACTTGATGAAAATAACTGCGTGAAAGCAAGCTAGACATAAGTAGAACCACCTTTTGGTGTGACACCCAAGTTAGCTTGCATTAACCTTTCTTGATTTTATATCATATGGCACTTTTATCATTTATTATTATTGTTTTTAATGACACTGTGGACACTTTTTTGCAGACTTTTGAATCTTTATCTGAAATCTTTGTCAGTGAGAAATGTATTTCTTGGACATTGAAGCACAGTTTTGATTGATTGATTGTAGGGATCAAACGCAACTGAATTCTGGAACTACACCCTCAATGGTTTTGTATGCCACTTCGAAAAACCGCACGCTCTGAACGTAACCGAACAGTCACAGTGCGGCAATGTTTTCATCTTCTCCTGGCTATTCTTGGTCTCCTACATACTCTTTGTGCTGTCATCTATGAAGTTCTTGATATTGTCTCAGTCAGCTGTTTATACCGTAGCTGTTATGTCGACGTCTCTCCCTCTGGTCAGCATTTGGTGGTCTCTTTTCCATGCCACGCCCCATGCCAGTGGTAAGTTAGATGTAAATAATATAAAGTGAGATTATTCTTGGCTAATACTACGACGGGTATTCAACGTATTTTCATTACAACGCTCTCATCCCATCCTTATAATTTTTTCAAGTGTGAACTACATAATGAACAACTTATCTTTTGCTATTATGCTCAAAACGGTGATCTGAGATGGATATCGACTGGAGAATACCAAATTTGAGATTTCGAATTTTCTTCTACCCAGTAAATTTCCAAGAAAGCGTTCAAGTATTATGATAACAAATTTTAAATGGTTTTAAACCTTCACCTCCATGTTGAAACGAAAATTAGAACTCCTCCTCAACTCATAGGCCGTAAGAATTTTTTCCAAACTTTTCGAAACAATATACCAATTTTTTCAATCCTATGATATAGTTGAATTCAACTTTCCATCGGAAGTTTAAAAAAAACCTATTTCAGTCTCAATGAAGAAAATAGAATATTTTGTTAAAATTGTTTTCAAGTTCTTCAGTGGATTCAGTTTAATTTTTTCATTTGTAACGTCTGTAATGGTAATAATAATAAACCATATATGTCCCTTATTAACTATGTATAAGAAGTTTATATCCTCGGTATACAAGATGGGCTATGGAAAATATACTACAAGGCATATCTGCCAAGGAGAAAACTTCTTGCAAAAGTTTGTTCAAAGGGGAAACAAGTTTCGGCAATATGTTTTTCAAAAAATTTAATGGGATTCTACTTGAGAACTTACAGTATCAAATGATGAGATGTATGTTTATTGCCTTAAGAAAAAAAATCTTGTTATTTTAAAACATGCATGCACACTTTAAGGAAAAAATTATTAGCAAACACTTATTATAAAATGTAACATTCGGGTCATTCATCAAAAAGAGGAAAAAATAGGGTCATCTATAACACTGAGGAATACCTAGAATATAATTTTCAATTGTAAATATATTCGTAAAAGTTTTTGTGGTATTATTTCATTATCTTTTTTGGAAGATTGTGTCATTAACATTAATAAAAGAAAAAGGCTTTTGCAATAAGTTATCACACGACCACCATTCCCATTAAAAAATGGGGGAGACATCCCCACTTAGATGGTTGAAGGTTTTAAAAGTGTTCTTGGATTGACCTTCTCGAACTTGCTTTGCAGTATGTTTTCGATGACCAGCCTATATATTATTTTCAAAAATGTTACTGTTTTAGATTGTCAAAGATCATATCAACCAAAAAAAATGTTTATTCATTCATTTAAAATTATTTGAATGAGGTCAGATTTTTGAAAAAAATCGATTTTATTAGAGTAGATTTGGCCAGATATCAACATACATAATATTGTGGAATATTTTCTGAATCATGTACCCATTCCTTTCATAATGGTATAATATTAAAATGTGTTCCTCGTCAGTATCCTTGGTGTGGTCTCCAACGATAACCGGCGAATTGATATGTTCACTCCTGGGATTGCCGATCATACTGGTAGGGCTCTTATTGCTGTTCAAGGCCCACCTGAAGGATTATCATTGGTCCAGACTCAGTGCAGCTCACATCATCTCCGGTAACCATTTCGCTTGAATTTCGGCATTGCCACGAGCTCTGAAATTATCGAACATTTGTTTTAGACGTCAATATTATATTTATTGTTTTTACTTTTTTGATTATCCGAATTCTAGGTATTTTGTGATATCGTTTCTGTTACGTTTTGCTTTGAAACAGGCCCAAGTAGTGTCGTTATATTTGTCCGAACTGGACAGATGTAATGACATATTCGGCTTCGAAATTAAAGGAAGGCAATATGTCATTACTGCTAGTCATGTTTCTCGTGCTACCTGAAAATAAACAGCTTTTTTTATCGACAAGACTGATTTTCCGTAGACTAAGCTTCAGAACTCTGTTATATTTGTTTTCTTGTAAGCTAATATTAGCTTTTCACAATTTGTTCTGGAAATAATACTTTTCTCTAACTATAGCAAGTTTCATGTGTAACTATTTGTTTCAAATTATTGGATTATCTCGTAACCAAATCTTCAAAATCAAAGCTGATCTGCACAAACGCGACATCTGTCACTTATGTGTGCTTTCAGGGGAAACACAGGAATAGGATATGGTTTTGTTTGTTACATTATACAGAACGTCCCAGGATTGATATTACGGGAAGTGTGATGTATTAAAAATTATTGAATTTTATATCAAGGTTGTGGGATTCGGTGAGAATATTTTAGTAACATAACTTTTGAAAAACAAATCAGCCTTGATCATGAAGTGAAAACTATAGTCTTTTCAGGTAAAGTTCATGACATGTCAAAATGTTGCATAGATAAATTGGAGAAGTATGGCTCTATACCAAATTTCTGGAAGATTCAAGTAATTTAGTTGAAACGTGATTTTTTTAAAATTATGCAACATAAATTAAATTGGAAGGGGTAAATTTTTTTGTAGCGTTTAGTTTGTGGAAAAACACTTTTTGGTTTTCTTCTTCATCTTTGTTCCTTCCTAGAAAGCTGTACTTTTTTTCACAAAATAAATTGTATTTACTCACAAATAAAATTGACAAAACGTAATATTCCTCTGCGTTCAATATATTTATTCAATGTATCTTCCAGCTTTATCTGCCATGAATTTGTGAAGAAATATAATTTATTATATTTCACCTCAAAAAATAGCCGTTCAACCAAAATAGTAACTGAATATTTCTAAAGAGCCATCATTTATCAAACTGAACAAATTTTTTCAGAAACATTTCAGTTCATCATGAACCTAAAAGGTGCACTGCCTAAAAAAATAACTTTCTCATTACTGTCAAGGCCGACTTCTTTTTCAAAAACTGAATATTTTCCCAAAATTAATATATGTTTCCGAATCCTATTCATAATCCAGTCATATTGAGAAATCGATTCCTCATAAAACATCCCATATTCCTTGTAATATCCCCCAGAGAAATATGAACAGGTTCTGGAATCAACATCTCAAAGACCCACAAGGTCTGCCATATGTCTATCCAATTCAGTTTCAAGCAGTTTTACTTCAAATTCCTTATTCCGCTGGTGCAGTTATGGGGAGAATCATCGCATCTGTGATTACTCAATAAAGACAGGAGTGGCGAATGTAGCATCAACAGTGACAATATCAGATCAGTCTTAATGGATTGAAAAATTTTGGCAACGCCTGCTTCTTGAATAGTGTAATCCAATATTCATCAAACACGAGATGATTACTGGAGTATTTAAAAAAGGATTAATACGTGAAAAATATCAATATTAGTATTTCTAGTACGAAGAGTGCTTTAATCGAGGCATTCACAGAAGTTATCAAGGAATTGTGATCAGAAGATTAACCTGATAGAGTAGTAAATACAGTCTACTTAAAAAGTCAGATTCAAAGATTTGCCCCCCGATTCATAGGTTAGGCCCATCAAGACGCCCAGGAGTTCCTTCAGTATCTTTTAGAAAGTTCACATGAGGACGTTAATAGAATTACTGAGAAATCTAAACCGATCTTAACGGAGGTTGACGAAAAATTGAGCGACAGCAGAAAAGCACAATAGTCCTGGCTGAAATATTTGAGGATGTACAATTCTAAGATTGTAGACAATTTCATTGATAAATTAAAATCCACGATAAATTGCACACACTGTGGACGCTCTCATCAGTAACCTCTGATCCTTTCTGGGAGTTGTCTCCATACCACAAAGAACTGGCCAATTGAGATTGTCGCAATGCTTGGATTCCTTTACAAGAGAGGAAACTCTGAATGGAGATGAAAAATCGACTTGTTTGAGGTGCAATAAAAGGAGAAAATGCACAAAGTACCTGTCAATCCATAAGTTTTCCTGTATTTTACTAATCCATTGAAAAAAATTTCTTCCAAAGGAAAGCATCAGAGGCAAACTAAATGCTGATATCGACTTTCCTCTAGAAGGATTAGATATAAGTAATTATGCAACAGCCAATGTAGCTCCTTGTCGTTATAATCTATTATATACTTTCGAATCACAGTGGGACTACTTACAATGGAAATATTGCAGATACCCTTTCACTGGCACGAATTACAACGATTCACATAAAGACGTTTTTAACTTTACTTTACATGTATCACCAAATCACCTGCGGGGGCAACCTCTGATGTGGATAGATTGTACTATTGTCATCTCCATTCAGATTTTTTCAAAAATAAATTCAGTGAATTGATTTGTATTTCATAGTTGTAATAAAGTAATGTTTAGAAAAGTTTGTGTCTATTACCCTCTTGTAATACAATCCTGGGACACTCTGTATATCATTTTATATTTTGAAGGAAATTAATGTCTGACGATAAAAATACTTATATTGAATTTTTCACACACATACACCCAACCACTCATACACATAGTTTGAAAATAAATCGGTTGTTTTCTTCTTCATTAATATATTACGAGCGGGGCACTTGTAACGAAAGGAATAAAAAAAATAAAATTATCAAAAACTCTTCACATAGATATGTTTAGATCATACGCAGAAGATAATGATTGAGGCAAACAGGAAGAAAATTGGAATAGAATATGAGTGATATCTGTTTCGACTCCATTCATAATGTTTGGTGCACAAACTGAAGAAAAAAGTGATTATGTGTTCCTTTTTTTCCCTGTATTCTCGAACAAAAATTGAAGAATCTATGTAATCATTTTTTTTATGTAAATCCATAGCATATAATTCAAAGTTACTCTTAATGGAACAGATCTATGAATGGGTAACTAGATTCATCACAAATAGGTTAGACTTCAGATCAACGTGGAAATTGAAAAGTTGAAATTACATAGAATATTTAATCTTTCTTTGAATTTCATGTAATCACATACATGTGGTGTTCGCCAAAAAACGGTGCAGAGTGTACGAAAACAAGTTTTCGAGAAAAACTCGTTTAAAATTTCGCAGTGTATTACTACTATGTACACGCCTTCAATGGGATATCATTGGTGTGGATATGTGTGACGTCATTCCTTTAATCTGCGATGTTTATTCTAGTTGTAGTGTGGCGGTAGTTACAGTTATCTAGTATGGGATTGGGCTATAATTCAGCTGATTAAAGTAACCTTTTCATTTCTAAGTTTTCTATCATATCACCACAAATGTTTTCTTTCAGTTTCATAATTTTAGTGAGAATATCATCGTGAATTATTAATTTTCATAAATTCTATTTTATTAAAATGAACGCGAGTGACGATTTCAAAACGAATCAAGATATTTTCGGTAAAGTATTCGAAGCGGTTAATGGGATATACGATGCGGTATGTAATGAAGATGAACCAGCTAATGGTTCTGAACATACGGTTACAAAATAAAGGTGTAATTTTTTTCCGCAAGTTTCACGAAGTTCACGTAAAAGAGCCGGCTTTCAAGTGTCCGAAACCATCTTTACTTTATCACTCATTTTTTGACACACTGTGTACCTTTTTTCGACGGATACTATCTACAATTGGTAACATTGCATAAGATCGACAGACATAATTTCCCCTTTTTGCAACCGAGCTGCATATTGTCACATAGTATCAAATTAAAAATATATAACAAATGAAATGGTAAATATCTTATTCCATAAGAAATTTAAGGATATTCGTTCTATATTTTCATTCTTTCTATAGTCGACATGAAATTAAATTCCAAAAACCTAATTATCTGGTTACTTGCAATTCAAGAACAGTTATCCCTAAAATCACACTATGCTAGTAGGATGTCGACTTTTAATTAGAAAATTCAACTCGCTTTTCAAAGTGAAAAAAATCGTTATTTATTTGTTCCATTCTTGAAAAAGTTTGCTATTTTTGAAATCGAGTATGCACATATTATTTTCAGGACCTCTAGTTTTAGTATGTCCTTTACTTTATTATAATTTTTGCTGATCATTTAATTCACTAATAAGAGTTGATGAAGAATCAAATTGAAATTCTCAAATTCAGAAATTGTTTTTTTGTGGGGAGGCACTTACCTCTTCTGTGTACTCTTTAAGTCAACTAAACGATATGTTTAGGATATTTTCCACGACAGTTTGTTTTACTGTAAAGGAGACAATATAACACTTCGTGAGTATAGAGAAATTAGATAGTTATTTTTAAAGATTGAGGACCAGTATAGATGCTTCCAATTTTTTTCAAATAAGGCATTGGAATTTGATGGAACAGTTTTTTAGGGAAATATTTCCATAAATTTTGAGTGGGTCAAGAAAAATGTATTCATTGTGCCACTGGTTCAACTAGATTTTACCCCTAATTATTTGTAGAGCTTTTTTGATCAGATTGACTTTGAGAATTAAATGAAAATTATTTTTGAAATTTCTGATTTTCAGTGATGATTATGGATAATGTTTTTTTATTCGATGATTTGTTATTTCTAAAAACATAGAAGTGGGTTTTAGAAAATTAACTTCATTTTTTGTGTCATTGTCAGTTTTTTATACTGTTCTTAAGAAATGATAAAATCAAATTTGAGTTTCCTACTTCATAAAATCACCTCTTTATTTCAGTTACTTTTGTTGATCGAAAATGGAAATGAAACAGGCACTTTTTGAAGTATGTGAGTACTTTCAACCTTGACTGTTTCTTTTTTCTTGGACTACTGTAAGTCTGGATTCTGTCAAATATAGTTAGACGGTCAATGATTGATATTGAAGTGTAAAAAATCAAAACTTCTAATTCCCCATTAATCACTATTTAAACATAAATACAGAATAACTCCCAAGACTGCGTCGAGAGATATCGTGAGAGATATGTTCTTGTCAAAACTAAGATGTTACATTGCCTATGAAGAATGAACACATTGAAATAATTGAAATAATCTTCATGCGGAAAATTTACCCTTCAGGTATTTTGACTTATGAAAATTACAAAGCTCACACGATTTTCTCCACAGCCAATTTATATTTAATAGAGTGAATTTTTCCTTGCCGTAAAATTAATATATTGAAAAATTCATTTCTCTAAAAACTAGGCCTTTAAGGTATAATTGAAAGTTATCATCATTTCGAATATTAATTGCGATAAAATGATATGTGGACACCCTGTAGTATAAGTCTTCTTCTAGAAGTCTCATAACAGAAAAAAAATTAATGGAAATGAAAAATATATTCAGAAATAAAATGTTCTGCACACGGCATTTTTCACATCAAATTTTGAATATTTGGGGAACTATGCAAGTTAGGTAAATATTTCATGTAGAAAATAATATAAATGTGTAATCAAATGTAGGATGTTCTGTTTAAAATAACAAAAGTTCGAGCCTACTCTGGGTATTATCGGAAGTGTTCAGAACATGAAAATATTTTAGCTGAATTGTACTTCGTCATTCTCATACTAACAAATTTCCACTAATATACATATATGTTCTTCTAATATCCACTACCAAATGTTCATAATTTTTCTTCTTATACTTTACACAATATCTATCGATGCAGTTCCCAGAGGAACACCCCCCGTATTGTTTACTATTGCCACAAAATACTTGAAATTGGAATTGTTTCATATCAAAATTTCTTTCGAGTATTGTTTTTGAAAGGAAGCTGTTTTATCTACAAAATTATTAATTAGATAATCTGAAGATGAAGGATTAATTTTTTCAAGGTTCATCAGAAATTTTCTAGATATCCTGGAAACCAAAATTCTTCATTCAAAAAGTAAAGCTAAAAGCCTACAAACATCATAAATAACGATTTTAATTTCCAAAACACCTATTTTAGCTTCTTTATCAATCTTGGTTTGTCATTTTTTTCAAAACATACCCAAGCATTTATTCATTTACTATGAAATTAGAGAGACGTAAGAAGATATCAATTTTCATGGCAGTTTGTCTTTCAGGAGTTGATAATTTTGAGTATAAATAGAGATTGTTGAAAATAAAATGTTAGTGAGAAGGAAATACTTACTGGGAATCATAAGATATTTATATTAGAAAAAAAATACTTTTAAATTGAGTTCTTGAAGAATAATGGCCCTCTGACTATATTTGGAAATGTTATTTATGTCGAAAGTTTGTGAGTATTGGAAATATTTCCATAAAATCAAACTTCCTTTTGCCTTAACCTTACATCACTTTCGGAGATCACAAACACAAATGGAGAATTAATTTCAGCCGAATTATTTTTGAAAAGGTTCAGTAGAGGTAGTTTTTTCCAAATAAGGTACGAAGTGCCGACAAATATTAATCAAATAATTATAGTTCTAACCTATTGTAGCCCACTAATTGTTTGTTAGTGTTGTTACAAACCTCGTCCGAGATTATTTAAACTGTAACACTAGATGACTGTTAACCTACAAATATATATTCGAATAAGTAATCTGATAATTGTACGACTCATACTCGGTATTGTTTTACCAGATAAGAGATGGTGCAATTATCATTTTTGTACATAGCATTTACAAAACAATGTATTGTCAGTTTTAGTTTTCTTATATCTTTTTTTGTACTGATACCCATAGAAAACTATCGAAACAAACAACTTGTGTGCTTTTTTGGGAATATTTTCATATTCCAAATGCAGCTTCGAAACTACTGGCCGTTTTATATCCTGAAGGGCTTAAAATTATTCAATACTTTTGTCGACTCGCGTTTCACCAACCAAGTTGGCGTCTTCAGGAGATGAATAAAAATGATTCCTATTTATATCTAACAGGGTACTCTTTCACTTTTCGATAACTTACTCAACAATTTGAAACATTTTTCATTTATTCTATGGTTGTTCTCCAAGGCGTGAGTGAAATAGATTTTTCTGGTCTTCGCAATCGCAATATGTGCAGAGTGTTCTTTGTAACGAGTTTCAATGGCTCGCTTAGTCTGACCAATATATTTCTGTCACAGTCCCCCAGCTTATTTCATATCACCGGCTTTTTATTTTCCACCATCTTGTCTTTAGGATTATCGAACATTTGTTGAAGTGAACAAAAACTTTTGAAGGCTACATTCACGTTCAACTTTTCAAAAATACCAAAAACTTTTGAAGGCTACATTCACGTTCAACTTTTCAAAAATACCATCCAATCCATTAGTCGAAGATTTACAAAGATTCTCTCTAAATTTTCATTTTATCTATATTTGAAAAATACCCATTGCTCTCAGCTATGTCACTGGTAACATTCTTCTTAATATCGTACCTTTCTTCGCTCAAAGCGTATGGACGTGAAAGTTTAGACATGCCTTTTTGTTTATAGACAATGGTGTGAATCATCAGAAATATATCTGAAAGTACTGGTATTCTGTCTGACAAAAAATATATCGGTCAGACTGGTCGAGCCATTAAAACTCCTTTTAAAGAACACTCAGCACATATACGATTTCGGAGACCAGAAAAATTAAGTGTCGCTCAACACGTCATGAAGAACTACCATAGAATAAATGAAAACTGCCTAAAATTGTTGAGGTCAGTACGTGACTCTAGGTTTTTGGATACTTTCGAAATAAGAAATGTGGAATGAGAACTGTAAACAGTGACACTCAGCGGAAACTTCTTCCACGAGACAATTTCCTGTAAATTTGTACCCGAAATCATTGATGTGTGTCTGAAAGTGTACCCTGTTAGATATTTATAGAGACCAATTTTAGACTTAGGAATTAGTTTTCTTCAACTCCTGAAGATGCCAAATTGGTTGGTAAAACTCGCATCAAGAATAGTATTAGAATTCTGGTGTTTGAGAAAATTGCTTATTTTGGGCTTGAAATTCTGTTTGATTATCGACAAATCCGCGTATTTTTTGAAAAAATATGTATCTTTCCATCAGTTTATGAAAGTTAAACTGATCTTTCCATTTTTTTCCATCCTTGTCACTGATTGTCAGTATATTCCTATAAAGACCTCTGTTGATTTTATATGAGAAAAACCATCACATGACAAGAATAATCTTTTTCACATTGTAAGCCTTCACTTGAATTCATTATCATTTATATTCCAAAGGAAAGCATGAATTCATTTTTCTGGCTTTCTTGTTCGCTGTACTAGAGGATATTGGAATAGGGATCACACATTTTCCTTTAAAAAGGATGGTAGAAACAGCGAAATAATATTAAAACTGATGTCTAAATAACCTTCCTTTTATGAAAAACCAATTAGAAGTAATCAGTTTTTTGGGGATTACCTGGTTTGATCAACAAAAGTAGATTATGATCTGTGGTTTATCTGTTTAAAAAAATCTGTTTTTCTGTTAATCAGCTGTCGCCCCCATATGAACGACAACTCTCAGAAGTTAAGAAATCTGTGCGAGCTAAGGACTAACGAGGTCTTACCTTTTAACGTGTGATTCCTAACACAGGAAAGCACAGTTCTGCTATAGGCTGCTATCAAATACTTGATTATAATTTTATGTTATAAATGGAACTTGGAAACACTTTGTAATCTTTACATGTTTGAAAAAGTAACGAGAGTTTGTGATAATAGACAGAAATGGCACTTTACAGCAGCTTATATTTTACAAACAAATTATCAACGTCAATTGGACTCATAATAAAAACAGTCTATGCCAGAAGTTGTCTTCTCACCGATCTTTTCTAGAATTTTTTCATGAAACATTATCGAAAAATATATCAGTAGTTTTGAGGTATTATATTCAATATTGAAATTGTCCCAAAAAAGCGTGTATTCATTCCAATTCCGTCTCTATAGCAACGAAATATAAAATCATCCGTCACGATCTCAGAGTCTTTTAGAAGTGCCAAAAATTCAGAGTTCAATGTGCCATCAGGGAAAGCAAAAAAAATTTAAACTGTGACTTTTGATAGTAGACCCTTGGTGGAATAATCTTGCAGATTTACTGCAGTCATTTTAGTAGTGATTCAACTGATGACTCGTATTTGTATAAAATGATACGCAAGGTTGGGTGTTTAGAAAAATTACAGTAATTCTCAAACAGTTCAGAATATTTTTCGTGATAGCACAATTTTATTTTTCAGTTTTTCCCAAGCTTATTCCACTTTATGGTACAAATATTACCCCATTATATTCATCTCGGTGTATTCCAATCAGTATTTTTTCAACTTACTCATAATTTTTCGAATTATGAACTGTTTCAGCTTTAAAACGGCTTTAAAGAAAATGGTAAGAATGTATTATATACCTACATTATTGGATGTTCAGTAAAAACTTGTCATTCAAAAAATCCCAATTATCACTGTTAATTATATATTCTCAGTAAGGTTTTTAGCTGTGAGTATTGTATTATTAGAGTATGGTAAAAATAGATTTATTATTGTTGGACTTCAAGGAGTTGAACTGATTCTTTTGTTTTTAATTTCACTCATTCCTCACCTTTGAATAATATTTTTAGCCAGACTGAAGCAGAATCAATTGGAAATGTACAGATCTGCGAGGTTAATGTTAAACCTTGATAATAAAATTCACTGTAAGATTTTTTACTATAACACGTTTTACAAAAACCGCGACAAGTGTTTTCGTTATACAATAACTTCCTCAATCAGGAATAATGAACTCTAAGTATTCATGGCCTTTGCTTCCATGTAAGCACATTTGGCCAGTAGAATAATTCTCTAGTTACAACCATTTCATACTATATTTCCATCTACCTACTCTAACAAAAATTTTTACTACCTAATGTCTAATGAGATAATAAATTATAGGTTAGAAAAAAACTACTTGAAAGGTAGTTTTTTTCTAACCTATAATTTATTATCTCACTCATCAATTGGGTTCTCGTTAAAACAAAAAAAAAAACAGACAGTTACCGAGGGACATGATTTCAATAATGAATTCAAAATTTTCATTTGCAGAAGATAGGTTTGAAACTCAACCTTCTGCAGAGTATGGAAATTAGTTAATTTAAAACTTTTCAAAATCTTATGAACGATCAAATTGATTTGAATAATTCCCGTTTGCAAAATTTGTTCTTACAAGTGAATCATACGTAGTCCCCTAGATAATTACTATGTGATAATCATGATTAAAGATAACAAACTTCGGCAAGTAGGCCGTGATCGAATGGAACTTTAAGTACCAAAAGTTTCGTCTGCTACTGCGGAAGACACCATCAGTGGTATATTCGTTGACTGCGAGAACGAAAGTTAGAACTGAATCAGTCGATGCTGAGACTTCCAGATATAACTTTGTTTCTCGCAGTCAACGCATATACAACTGATGACGCCTGCCGCAATAGTAGACGAAACATTTATACGACCACGGCCTACTAACTCGAATTTTTTCGTGACTCCTGCCGTGAAAGCGTATGTTCCTTTGTAATAATCATTGCTTTATTGACTTTTTTACGAGAACCCGAAGAATTTTAGATTTTCCATTCTTTCAGTTATTTTTTAACCTTGAATCAATTATCCAGTTGGACATCGGGTAGTAACAAATATTGCTAGTGTAGGTAGGAGATAGGATATGAAATGTTTGTAAATTAAGAGTAATTCAATAATTCTGCTGCATAGCAAGTTTAATTATAGGTTTTTGTTAAGTATTGACCAGTTCCTTTCAAGTTTATGTAAACTTACTGGATCTTTTCGAGATCATAAATATCAGTCAGTGGCGTCATTTGGTATATCTATTTTTCAAAACATTATAGCACTCCAAATTATGAAGTCTTCTAATTTTTTTTACTACTGTAAACTTTGGTATTGTCAGTAATTTTGTAGGCTTTGTTGTTTTCACCTGAGGAAATTCATCAATTCACTCATAATAGTTTTTCAGATATATTATTCTGTTTGGAAAATAAAATAAATTTGATTTGTTGCAAACCAAGTTTGTCTCAAAGTATAATTTTTTTTTGTTGGAATATGAAAAATCTGGAAAAGTGAATTAATATATTCGCAATGAAAAATATAATTTAAAAAACGATGTTTGCAATGCTAGATAAATGTAATATATGGAAAACTGAAATTATTGAGTCCCGTTTGAATTCTGCTGTTGGTCCGGCCAAATTTTTCTTACATCTTCGGTGATGGTGTGTATTTTAAAATAAAGATTCAACATGTTATTGCTCAATATAAATTGTCATATAATTGACTGTGTGTTATTAAATTTTTATTGTATCCAGCCTGTTATTCCATCCCTCGATGACTGAAAATCTTTCTAAGAATGAATTGAATTATTGAAAAAAGAGACGAAACGTATCATTCAATAAAATACATAATTTTTTTCTGGCATATGGACTGGTAGAACATAACCAACATCTTTGAAGACTTGGAAAAAATTAAATGAAGAATCAAACTTACGGACTTTTGAAAAATTGTACATTTATCTGACAGTAGGTTCATTGTCAACATTTCAACAAAAATTTTCATTCATTTAGAATAATTTCAGAGAAAAGTTTTCAGAAACAGTGGCAAGAGAAGATTTGAAAAATGATTGGCTCTTTTTGAATATTTCAGTGCTGATTCACGGGAAGCTTTCAAATGGAGACAATTCTCAACAATCTGTAGCATTCTCAAAAGCTATTTAGTTTCTTATATCCATACCATACCCCCAGTGGGACTATCATATTGAGTAGGGAATGTCTTGATCAAAGGGGCTGCTGCACTTGGTGGAAAATTAGATAATTGGACAAATTTATGAAGCTTTATAGATTTAATGAACAAAGACAAAATACTCATTAATTTTTCACGTAAAATTCACTTTTGATGAAACAATTAATTTCAATGTCAACTCATTACAAAGATATGTAAATCATGCAAAGAAGTAACTTTCAGACACAAACTGGAAGAAAAAACCCTCTCGAAACAACTACTTTCATATAAACATTGAATTACACGAAGGAAACAAATACTTAATTCAATACTTTCTATGTTCAATGTTATAGTCTGATGCTCATATGGAATACCTCTTTCAGAATAGATATCATCAGTCTCAAAATAGATGAACCTAAAAAACGATGTTTTTCAATTAGAGTGTAGCAATTGTAGAACAGAGACCATACAACAGAGCCATATTCTAATTTTGACTTCACATAAACTGTGTAGAAGGGGACTAGTGCAAATAAATTTGAGAATGAACTATATCTGCGAACTATAAGTTCTTGAACTTTTAAAGCTTCATTAACGTTCGATCTAATATGATGAGAAAAAGATAAATTGTGATCAAAATGTACACCAAGATTTGTCTGAGCGCATGACAGCGTAACGGTATATGCCAGCGGTATATGTGCCAGCGTTTTTTTCCAATCCTCGAATCAGTTCTGATATACCTTTTTGGTATGTTCTTGAACCCTTTCCGCGATCCACTTTTTAACTCCTCAATCGTCGCAAAACGCCTTCCTTTCATGGGTATCTTCAATCTTAGCAAAAGGAAAAGTCACAGGGGGCCAAATATGGTGAATACTGTGGCTGAGGCACGATTACGTTGTTGTTTTTGGACAAAACTACGAACAAGCAATGACTAGGGAGCAGGTGCTTCAATAGCAGAACACGTAAAACACCTCCAACTTGTATGCCTCTCACCAACATACTAAACATGCTAAACAGCTGAAACTGTGAACATATGTTCGAGATGAGTGTACAAACATTGTTAATCGAATGTACGTAGCCTGCAAAATTTGAACATTCACCTTATTTTTTAAACAGTCCTCGTATATCACTTCAACTTGACCACGATTATTGACCACTTACATTTTGTCAATGCAACTGAATTTTTTACGGTGGATCTTCAAGACATAAACCCATGTTGGTGCTGTGATACGGATATTACAACAAACTGACCTATGTACACGATTAAAAAAAGTTTTGCAAAGTTCGAGAGGATTGCAATTGTTCTAAAAAATTGTTTTTCGTTCCGTTAACCAGCTGACGAACGTCAACCCTCAGAAGTCGAAACTTGTGCGAGCAATGGATTAACGAGGCCTTACCTTT
>WOGR01000534.1:14051-24748 GCA_015342045.1 Leptinotarsa lineolata | reverse complement strand
TATGACGGCGAAATTCATTGATACTAGTTACGGTTGTAGTGTTAAAGGAAAAACATCTTAAAACCTTGGTTTAATTATAGAGCTTGTAAGAACAAAATATCAAAATGGACGAAAACAAATTGGTCTCACGATATATATCCGCGAGGAGAGTTATGAATTCAATACTAAAAAAGTGTCAATCAATTCTATACAAGCTGACTGAAAATTACTGAGATGAAGATCTCAACCCAAATATGGCGGAGAGTGAATTTACTTGTGGTTACTTCAATACGGTGGTAGGAGTGATAAACGCTCCCGTATAGAAGCGAGAGACGTGAAGCTCTCCGTGTGAAAAAATCCTTAGACTTCTCCTATCACTCTACTGCACATCTACTAAAAGAACATGATTTCCTACTCAATAATAATTAACCTTGTTTAGTTTTATACGGTTATTTCGATTTTTACTTATTTGTAATGCGTTTTGAAGATGGGCGACTTTTTACATTTATTAGTGGAATTGGCGCGGTGGCAGTGCGCCTGACTCACGATCAGAAAGTCGTGGGTTCGATCTCAACCTCGACCAGATATTTTTCTCGAGAGAATGTATCTGGTTGAAGCTGGGATGATTCTGCAACCGTGTTAGGATTCAGGAGTTGTCGTTCGTATGGGGGCGACTTCTGATTAACGGAAAAACAGATTTTAAACATACATATTTCAACAGATTTCAAACATTTTCATATTTCAAATTGAAAGGGGTATATTTTTAGAGGATATTATTTTTGGGAAAGAAAGGTTTTAGCTTTCTACCTCTCCATCTGTATACAAAAAATGTGGGAATCTTCCAAGGAAAAAAGGAAATTAATTTCAAAATAAACTATATACAAAGAGGTGTATAGTTCATGCAAAGAAGTAATATTGAACAGCTTTCTCATGAAAACCCTATTGCATAGCGTTTTCATGAGTGTTGCGATTTTGTAAACTGCCAAGTGAAAGTGTTGCTTGACTGATTAATATGACATTCTAATACCATCCAATTATTGAAATTCAAGTAAAAAAATCATTGCAAACTTTCCATAAAAGCGTTATGTTTGAGAAAATTACGATTCAACAAGAGTTTCGTTGATTACATCGGCACTTTATTATCTCTATGTCGACCACACCTTCGCCAATTTTTTCACTTATAAAAAATGCATTCATTCATTTTTAAAATCAATACATGTTGTGTTAAGTTATATTAATTTTTATACTTTGTTTGCGAAACACAATGTTAGGCCATTCTAACACGACCAGTGTTGCCAGGTTATTTTCATAACAGTAAATTTGGTGTCAGAAAAATGGTAGATTGATACAAAAACAGAATAAAATAAATTTTATAGATACATACTACATACTACATACAGGTTAATTTTCACTATTTACAGTCATTTATTATTTTCAGAAAGTAAACTGAGTCATCGCTATTAACTATAAAACAGTAAAATATTGGAAAACAGATATTTTAAACATAATTTTTAATTTCCAAATATTTAATAAAGGTCCGAACTCTACAAAATGTATTAATTGAATGAATGCTTGGCTGTGTCGTTTGTTTATATTACATTATGTTTATATATTGAAATAACTTGAAGAGGTACGCGTGCATGTCTACAGGGTGGTAAAGTATCCTCAGATTAGGACATTCACGTTAAGAAGAGAATGACGTCATTTTTGTATATCCGACATAAAAACGTTAAAATTTCCAATGAAATGTGTTCAATAGCAATGAAACTACTCAACTGATAGTAAAATTTCAGACGTTGCCAAATCGAAAAAAACTCGAAAACTGTCAGTCTTTCTTTTCTTTTCAGAACTAATCATTTCTTGTGAAAAGACCTGCGTATATTCAATATGCTTAAGGCATTGTCAAAACAGTCTCAACAAATAGAGTCTTTAATAGACTACTTTGAAAGAGAACGTTAGAATGGAGGACCTTTACTTCCACTAACTGCTGTTAGAGACGTAAGTTATATTAATTGTATTAATTACCTATCCTACATCGATAAGAACTGAACAAAAATTATATAGCGAATATATAAATGTTGGGTTAGATTAAATATTTGTCGATTGTTGATTTCAGAGGGTTGCAGATACCTTGAAGTTGAGTATAACTACTGTAAACCGTATTCAGCAATCCATCGAAACAGCGAAAATGGGTGGAACCAGTAGTAGATATTGATGAGTTCGATCAAACTGCCATTCGAAATGTGATCTATGGTATGTATGTACTAAACCAGTAAGTATTTTGTATTGATTTATTCAATATAGAATATTTAACAACAATGATTTCAGGAAAACATCAATTTGAAAACTTTGAAAGATGAACTGAATTGGAAAATTCTGAAGAATATTGGTTTTACATAAACAAAAGATGATCCACGTCGTGGTTTGCAATGAAACGTATACACTTTTTACATGATTACATGAAACTTAAAAAAGAGGGTTTACGCCAGTTTGTATTCTTCGATGAATCTTGGGTATTCAAAAATGGTACCATTGGGCGATCCTGGTAAGATTCCAACGTAAAAAGTGTCAAAAGGACTAAGGTTGGTGGTGCAAGGTAAATACAACCATAAAATAGTAGCTTGAGATCTACTTCAAAGACAGTAGACCTGGCAATATTGAACACGGCATAGTCGATTGATTCGCAATATTCCGCAATCTAATAGCGTTATGACTTCGTTGAGAAAAATTCGATCTTCTCATTCGCGTCAATGTAAATAATACTATGAAAGATATTGCTGACTTTGCTTCTATTATGACATAATAATTATCCATGTACACACAATCACAATTGTCATAACCTTAATTGTCTTTGCACGCACCTTGACAACTGTCATAACCTATCAAATTAAACGTCAATTTGTTCAATCTTTTTTGTTAATCTTTCAAATGTTCCAAAAGGTATTCGGCTAGTTTAGGCAGAGACAAATCCAGCAAAAACAATCATGAATGTTGGTTCAACCGTTTTTAATTATAAATGGTGTAAGGTGTAACTAACGCTATTTTGCGACTTTGTTTTATACAGTGCGGACGTAAATAGTACCCCCCTCTTGACTTTTGAACGGAATGAGATATGAAGGTGGGACAAAATTTACATAAAAAGGTATCATTTTTAAGAACGTTGGGAGCGCCCTCTCGCCGAGAGGGCGCTCCCAACTTTTTTTCGATTAGAAAAAGGGGTCAGTGTCACTATTTTTCGGGTTTGAAGACCGTCGATTTTTGGAATTTCTTCCTGGCGCGAGTGGCTAGCTTCTTCAGAGGCTTACATCCTGAGTTTTTCTCCGATGACTGGATATTACGGCTGCATAAAGCGTATTTATGTTGATTCTGGTAGTTTGGTGTGCTAATACCTGTACCTGGATTAGTAAATTGTCAATAACATTTGTCGACCCTTTTTCTACCTGCCGTCATACTGTTTGCTATTTTTGAACTCCTTAGAATGGGATTCCATATTCAGTTGAGGTCCACTGCTTCTTTTCTGTTGCGATTATCCATATGTTTGTAGATCTCTATTGCCTCCCGTACCAGCCGGCTATGGTATCCCTGGTTGGGGACAATGAGTTTCGTGTTTTCAAACAGAATTCTGTGGTTTCCTTCACTGAGTGCGTACGTGCACGGTATGCGGTAGATCCCTGCTGCTGATAGTCGATCTCTCTTGTCTATAGCCGACCTGGGACTTTGTTGTAACTTCTTGATGGATTTGACAACCGTTTTAATGTTTGGTTTCCCCAAGAGTTTTCCAATTATGTCTGTGACCCTAGAGATATATGGTAGAAACGCACGTACAACCATTTGAGCCTCCTCCCCGTTTTAAACCGTGGAACCCTTCAGTTCCATGGCCTTGTTGATCTCGAGTACACAGTACACTGTATGCTGGTTACATGAAAATTCTCTTTTGATAATTTTGTTATGAGGTTTAATAAATTTCGAGGAGAGAGAGAGTTTAAACGAGACTGATTCCTACCTTGATATGGAGATTCACGAAAGGGCTCGAATTCACTATTTTCGAGTGAGCAGCGAGCCATGAATTACTCTCGGAGTATTCACTTTTCTACTTAGCCAATTGGAATTCATAGTCGTATCCGCGCGATAAGAGAAATTATACAGGACGGGGAGAAAATTTTTGGGGTTTCTTTTGAGAGCAGTCCGTTGCTCGATTCAAGGCACTACATTGTTTGAGAACGAATTCATAAAGTGAATCATACTCGTAAGAGGGAATCGCATTAGATCCAAGATTAATTTGAAATCTAGAGAGGGTATCTAAATCTGAACAACTTAGAAGCATATAAAAAAGGAGAAAACTCCGCTGGTCAGTCGGTAAACCTAAATTTTTCAATGCTGCTAAATTTACACTAAAAGAGTCAATAAGTTTCCCCACATTCTGAGAATTAGCATTGTTATCGGAAATTTTTGGGGCATTTTCCATTTCTAGTGAGAGTGAGGGTTTAATGATAGTCTTTCGAGTTTTTTTACAAATAATAGATAATTCGTCATAACCTGCAGAGATCTCAATTTTCATTTCATTTAGACTATCAGCTGCTTTATATTCTGTGAGAGAATGAGATGGTATGGATAATTGATTCAAAATTGCAAATCTTATATTCATAAAATATTCAGCAAACATTGTGCTAATTTGTCTAGATCAGAAATAATGATGTCCTATCTCATCTGAAGTAAGTACTATCTCTTATATATTTCCTTTTCAAACCTACTTTGCTATTTACAATTTTCTATTTATTTTATAAGTTTTCAGAAATGAATCGTAACACTGCTCATATTAATAACGGTGGACCTTTTTTTATTAAACCATGTTGGAAGTATGGGGCTTTGGGGGAAACTGAGCTATAAATTCGTTTGAAAATAACATACTCAGATAGTTTTGTAGCTGCTGATAACACCACCACTGGTCTGTAATTAACAATATCAATTTTGTCACCTTTTTTCAATATTGAGCAAACTTTTATTTCTTTCCCAGTATCAGTCATATCGAACATGCTTAGTTCATTCAAAATTAAAATTTTCTTTAAATTTATTCTTGACTTCATATTTATCGAAATCACGAATTTCTTTTCTAGTCTACCACCGCAACGTGTAGAGAATATATTCATTTAAGTAGTATGAATATATAATGATCAAATTGTTGTTGAAAAAAATAATAACTTTATCTTTATACATGTTTTAATATTATTAAGATAACATTTGACTGCATCGTTCTTTGAACATTCCATCAATTACTGAAAGTTCAATAGTTGAAGGTGGAAAATTGGTTTCTTTCTTATCTTATGGTTTCAAGCTTGATTTTAAGGATGAGAAAATACGAAAGAGAGAATATTTTTATTGATATTTTAACTGTAAAACATTATACAGAAATACTAGTTGTAGCCATCAAAATTTTAATTTAATCTTCCTACCCCATAAAGCACCTTTGAGATTTTTCACTTATTCATAGTCATGTGATTGGAATGAGTATTTTTCATATGCCCTTGATATATTAAGTATTAAGTCGAAATCTACTCCAATAAAGTTATCAAAATCAATATGATCCATGATAATAATTATAGAATTTTCACAATAAATTGATTAATTCTAGCACAACAGAAAAATTTAGAAAGCACAAATTATTAGAATATTATTTCTACAAAAACAGGTAATATGTATATATGATATAAAATGTCATTAATTAACTTATTTACATATTAAGTAACTGTTATCCTAGAAATAATATTGTAATTATTTGTACTTTCTAAATTTACCTGTTATGCCAAAAGTCATCTCTCTAATGAGTTTTGACATAAAATGCCAATATTTCACCTGGTTTCTAGAAGTAATATTGTATTGTACCAGATTTAATCATTTATCTAATCAGTTTTTTCACTACCTAATATATAAAAGATATTGTAGAATTAGTTTGATATACCAGCAACTGATGAAGCTACTGTGTAGCAAAACACATTTTTTAATAAAATAATTGTGAAAATTCTATAATTATCATCATGGATAGTGTTACTGATTTTCATCAAGTAATGGGTCAAAGTAGTCATAATTTAAAATCTATATGGCCCTGGCTGCTTCAAAGAGTTAAAAGTATGTTTTTGTGGACTAACTGGAAATGTTTTGGGAATAAAGATTAATTGTCCTAGGCATAATAACGAAAAAACATTGTAAAAAAAGAGGCTGAAAAAATATGAAGTAACTAGCTTGTTCATGAAATAATCAAAGTATCTTCAGTATTGATCAGTATTGAACAGAGTACACATATTTTCCTAAATTATCTATTGCGATTTAGTTCAACTAAATGATATTTATTCCAGTCTCTGTACTTGAACTTTATAACCCAATACATCAGGCAAAAAGTCAATGGTATTAATAGTAAAAATCAACACTGGTCATATGTTTAGAGAGTGATACGATAAAATTAATCATTTGGCAGGTAAATACTTCACTAAATTAGATTTTCAAAATCAAATACTTACAATGGTAGAGAACTTAGAGCCCTTGATGTTGAATTCAGCAGAATTCTGTCTTGATTCAAAGTGTCGATAGATGGAATGAATATACATGCTTCTGCTGGATTTGCTGTATAATATTTTGAATTTATCACAGCTTTCAGTAATGAATAATATTCTTTCGATAAGTGTCTAGTGGCTGGGATTCCTTCTTCATCAACATATTTTTTGAGGGGGTAAACATAGACTGCTATCCTGTCATGCCCTGTATGACCACATCGATATATGTTAAAGCAATCCCAATGGGTACAGAGAGCATTTCTGGGAATCAAGATACTAGCACTATTGGTCAATTTCACAATGGGCAAGTTTTTTAAGTTATTCAAGTCAATTTTTTCGAAATTTTTGGATACATCAGTAGCAAAATTTGTAAGTGGAACAGATAAAGCTATAAATACAGAAATAACGAGTAACACAAAGAAGAAATTTTTGTACTTCTTATACAAAGAGGCGTTTGCGAAATTGTAAACTCTTGAAATTGATATTTTCGCAGGAGCCGTCATTTTTTTGGACACTGGATATGATATCTATATGAGAAATACATGGCACTGGGTATCTGATGAGAGAGATACCAAGAATTATTCACATTTTCATGGATTTAATTCATAATGTTCAACTTGACCATACACTTTTCACTCTTGTCACTACTCACTACCAACTATCCTACAAAACTGACAACAGTGACAACTAAAAGTAAACAGTATATTTTAGGTTAATAGTTAATTGTCAAAATGTGAAACAGTTTGACGTTTGACGTAAAGGTGCCTTTGCATGAGCAGTAAAATTCTTACTGCAAGAGCGAAAACCGCAAATTAGCATGTTCATTTCGAGGTTTTGTCTGAGATTTTTACGCAAGTGTTCAACGGTTTAACCGGATAACAATCTGTTCACCCTTGTGGGGTAAGCTTTGATAATATCTTATGTCATCATTTGAAACTTGGAGTTGACTCACCAGCAGTTTGCACTCAGCAATGTATATATGTTGAATAATATATGAGTAATGAAATTCACTTTTCAGAACGGACAACGAATGGGTTTCTTGCTAATCACATAGATGGTGCTTTTCATTTCGATAACCATAATCGAGCATAGTTAAACCAAGGTTAACGATTGTGCCTGTTTTTGTCGACAGGATTTTCGTACTTTAGAGTATTATAGATTCAGTAAATTCCACGCAAAATACTCGTAATCACTCCTTGGTTTCGATTTGTTGATTTTCGCAAAAGTTCTATCAAATAATTACCTGACCTGTGTTTCATAAACGCGCTGGTAGCGATCGCACTGGAATTATATTGCACCTTTCAACAATTTTTTATGTTTCATTTACATATGCCATCATCAACTGACATTTGAAAATGGAAGAAAAAATGGACATTGGTCATTATATCGTTTCGCCGTGCTTATTGCATAAAAGAAAAAAGTTATTGCCACGTTATTTATTCATTAGTTTGTTTTTTATCTCCGTCTCTATATACAGATGAGTTCCTCAATTTTTGAGCGCATCAATTCACCAAAGTCGTTTTATATTCATGGTGTGTAGGCTTTCACTGCCGGTGTCTAAAAAACGTGGATTCAGGGCCACTTTCAAGCCCACAAGAAAAATAGAAAAGAATTTCAGGTCAGCAAAAGACCCCAGGAATCCATCCAGTGTCTCAGCAGTATACCGAATAACATGTGGTTATGGTTTTTCTCTACATCGGAAACACAAAAAAAACATTAAAACTCGTCTGACTGAGCATAAAAGAAGTTACCGTTATGGACAAACATATAAATCGGCATTGCAGAACACGCTCTCTCAGAGGACAGCCTTGATTGACATTGCCTTCGAACGGACACATTTCTTGGTAAAACCAAAGGTACTATCCAAGGCCATATAGAAATAATTTCAACTGTCAGAAAGAGAACTTCAACATCAACAAGCCATAGATACCAGCACTTCATAATGCAAATATTCTTCCAATAATTGTAGAAGGGTCAGACCAATCATGTACAAGAACAGTCGGCCGTCAGAGACCTATGCCCATTATAAACGCACCACGACCATTTTAAGTTTGTGCATCGCAGCAAGGTAGAATTATTAGACCGTTATTACATCGCCTTTGATATCTGCCGCAGAAGCAGACGAAACGTCAGGTATAAAAACCTGCAGACCACGGGTTTTTATTGTTTGATGGATTATTTTCTCTTGTCTCTCTGATGTATTCTCATCACTCGTCATTTATAAATAATAGACAATTTCATGAATTTGGCGAGACCTAATGCGAATTCTTAGTGACAGTCCAGTCATTTGGTCAAAAAAAAAAAAAGGTTTTATTTAGAAAGTTTTCCGGAAGTTTTGAAAATTGATTACCTTATGGATTTAGGTACGCTCTTTTCAAACTTCAACTTTGCCACCTCGCTTCTTCACCGCTCGCCATATTGAAAAAATGGCGCCTGATAACAGTTTTTATACAATATCTCTTTTCTGGCACTTATTTTACGAAAAAAAAACATTTATTCGCATTATTAAACTATAAAAAATCCTACAATCTACGTATTTATAATTTTTTCTGTAAAATCAATAGTATTCGCGTACCAACGTCACAAAGTATCATTCATCTACACCACCACGTGTTTTTATTCTAAAATATTCTACTATTAACTGTTACATGGCTTAAGACACTGGTTGCACTGGCATCTCTAAAATCATTGGCAGCGATTTTTATACAGTAAAATTCAAACGTAATAACAGTATGACTACATGCTCCCGATAGAACGGGCAATTGTTTCTATTATGCCATTATTAATTTCCCAAAGAATGTGCATTGCAAACGAATCTGAAGAGGAACTTAAAAACTTCCTTGCGTACGAACTTGCTCCATTTCCATTATCGCTTTTCAATGGCGAAGGCATGCGTAAATGCGTTAAATCTTCTATGTATAAGACATTTGAGCAAGCTTCTGTAGAAATAAATTTTGGCGATACAAAATGTATGTCATCGACGGAGGGCACTTATTACATCGAGTCATTTGGCATCGCGATGAACCATTTTCATCTATTTGCATTAATTACATCACGTACGTTCGATCGAAGTATAAATCCAATGCCATAAGAATTAAGTGTTTCACCGGCATTCGATACCGTAATAGTAGTCGGCGAAGATATAGATCTTCTGATTGTTTTCATAGCTCTATGTTCGCGATCAAACGTATATTTTCTCAAACCAAAAAAAGGAAAAATTTCCCAACAAATATATTCCACTAATCAGAGTATCATAGATAAAACAGCTGTAGATCATATTTTATTAATGCATGCCTTCAGTGGCTGTGATACAACATGGGCACGTTAAACCAAGGAAAAGTGAAATTCATTAATGTACTCCGAAAAAATCCTGATTTGAACGAGGTTATAGCGGTATTTAAAAATCCAAACGTTCATCCAGAGATCATTGCTGAAGCAGGAGAACGTTTTATCATTGAATTAAAAGTTACAGTGATGTGAAAAGTAAGAAAAACATGTCTTTAAACGAATTTAGATATGCTTCGTAGTGGTACTTGTAATAATTCGCAAATTTCATCATATAATTACCATCTTCGGCCAAAAAGTATTGATTTTATAAAAAAAAAACTATAAATACATCAAGTGTAGGAATTTTTTCTAGTTTGCAAAGTTGAAATTCGAAAAGAGCATACAGACATCCATAAAATGAGCAATTTTCAAAACTCCCGGAAAACTTTCCAGGTAAAACTGCCAAATTACTGGACTATGGACCAATGAGTAAATTCAATGATGAACGATTTTTCCGTTTCTGGTGTCCGTCTTCTTACCTAGACGAGTTCTTGAATTCCGAATTGAATGAGCCTCGTCAATTCACCAAAGTCGTTTTTCATTTCGTTTATAACTAATGTTACTGCAGTTTCGTCCTATAAGAGCATTTTCAAACAATTACAATTGTGTTTTTCGTCCTATAAGGGCATTTTCAAACAAGTGAGTTGCCCTTATAGGGCATTTTCACTTTACTACATTCGCCGAGATGGCGAGTGTAGTGAAGGAAATAACGAAATTTTCAATTCCGATGATTCAGATGTGGAATAAAAATGATTCATTTGAGGTAATTTTTTACGAATGTAATATTTATATTTATTGTTTTGTATGATGAAATTTTTGTACGGAATAACATATTTTCACTATTGA
>WOGR01000534.1:0-14041 GCA_015342045.1 Leptinotarsa lineolata | reverse complement strand
GTTTATAACTAATGTTACTGCAGTTTCGTCCTATAAGAGCATTTTCAAACAATTACAATTGTGTTTTCCGTCCTATAAGGGCATTTTCAAACAAGTGAGTTGCCCTTATGTGGTGTGGAATAAAAATTATTCATTTGAGGTAATTTTTTACGAATGTAATATTTATATTTATTGTTTTGTATAATGAAATTTTTGTACGGAATAACATATTTTCACTATTGATTTTAAATTTCCGTTCATTTTTATTCAAATTCTTGAAAAACCATAAAAGTTTCAAATATACAACACTTTATATAGCTGCGCCGCGCGCAGCTACAATCCTGTGTCTTTGTCTAACGCACAGTATACTATCCTCGGATACTTTGTCGTACGTTCCCGGTCGCAGTGAAATTGAATTTTTTAAATTTCGGAACCCGTCATTCGGAACAGATTTTTTTACAGGCACCCCTAAGTATATCATCGTATTCGCAATAAAACAGCGCTCAATATTATGTTTGGTTGATATATTAAACAAGTGAAACTAACTACAATCTAAATACCTGTTTACACCTGGCTGCTCAATAGTTTGGACAGGATAAAAATAGGCACCCTTACATTTGTGTATTCTATAATAGGCTTTATGCTTACTGTTGGTGGTAATTTTTTTCAATAAACTCACTATATAGTAGAATTAATTTTAAAAAAATGTTTTTAATTAATAATCAATTATAGTCTGGACAACATTAAAAGAGGCACCCCTTGTTTTTTATAATTTTTAACATACTAAATTACCTATCAAATAATTTTTATCCATTAAACAGATGGGTCTTCCTTGTATCGGATCCTCTACTTTAACATTAGTTACAAATAAAAGTGGTGAAAAACATTGAGAGTTTTATTTCTCATTTTTCATGATCACCTACCGCGTAGTAACGGCTACATTCACCAATATATCGTTTTTCATGGATTATTTTCTCTCTGGGGAATTATTATCTCGAATTACTCGCAGTTCTGCGATTCCTATGAAATCGGTAATCTTGAGTTCACAGCTACGATTATTAAGCATTTACATAAATCAATCACAGAGATCCAAATTTCCATTGACACACTCGTTTTGGCAGTAAACAATCAAACCGTATCTGCGAATGTTTCAAGAACACCGATTTCTCCGGAATCGTCACCTACGCCACAGTCTTCCTATAGTTATGGAATACTGTGCTTGCGCAATTGTTGCGACAGGTGATTCGAGAATAACCCCTTTATATGTTCTTGGCACCCATCATTTATAAATAATAGGAAAGTTTTTAAATTTAGGCATGTTCAATGCCCATTCTAAGTGAACTAATTAGCAAATTCATTGGTGAATGTGCTTGAGATATCAATTTACTATACTTGTCAAAAGTCTGATTTGTATTTTGAATCGACTGAAAACTATTCGGGGGGGGGAATACAGAGTCAGCGACATCTAGATGTTGTAATTCAAGCGTCGGCCGTAAGGAAAACGTTTTTTGGGAAAGAAAGGTATTAGCTTTCTACTCTCCATGTTGGAAGATTCCCACATTTTTTTCTTGGAGAAGTACAAAGCCAAAACCTTCATTTCCTAAAAATTAACCTCACCTGAAAATATACCCCTTCCAATGAAATCATTGGTGAATTTCATTCACCTTCAAACGAAATCATTGGTATTATAATACATACATACGAGTAAATATATATTCTATATCTATAGTTATTGCAATAAGAAACCTAGTCAATATCATTCAAATATTCGTTGTTACATCTTACATAATATTCTTTCACATAAATGATAAGGCTTTTTCTAATATCCCAAACTGTCGAAGAAATGGAAATTTATCAGAATCGGTAAATCAATCAACACATACATCGAGTATGAAAACTGATTCATCTTCATTCAATCGACTATTTCACCTTCGTTCGATCTAGCATTATCTTTCAAATAACGGATCATTTTCGTCAATATTTCCCCTATTATATAGGAATGTCGATTTTTTAAAATTATAAATTTGATATTTCGCAAAAACATTTCAGTACAAAATGTCATTTGGTGTTCGAATGCGCCTGAGAAGAAAGCAATGGCCATACAATAGAGAGAAAATTCTTTTTTTTTTTCTAGAATGTACCGCCATCTAGCGACAATGGTTCCCTCGAATTGAACAATACAGATCATTCCAAATCCAAAATCGACTTTTGGCAAGTTTACGAATCATGTACTTTTTTGTACAAGTGCAAAAGAACAAATGCGTACGAAACATGTTATGTTCCAGTGTTCATTATCGCTGTTCAGAAGAAAAGTGATATTATTTTTTTTACTTTGGTGTCAATGGAACCAATTATGGTCATTAAAATTCTGAAGTAATAAACTCCCTTATGCACCAAGGGAGCAGATAGTATCCATTTGCAGTTCCGTCGGTCAAAATCAAGTCACCTTCAACCAGATAAATTCTCAGGAGAAAAATATGTGGTGAAACAGGAATTCGATTTCACATTTAGATGTAATGTTCTCGCACACTGTCACTGCGTTATTTCATTGTCGACTATATTAATTATTGTTCAAGTACTTTTTTCTTTTCCGGACTTTTCTAATTTTCTTCTACAAGAAATTTCATTTCATTGCATTTTTGTATCTAGTAGGCTGATTTATTAGTTTGATAGGTAAAATTGGAACCTGCTGCCTAAAATGAATTTTTCAAAAAGTTTTACCATACCAGAAAAAGACGACTGACTTGGAATACTCTTATTACATTAGAACATTAAAAAAATACGTTCTTATAAATTTAAAAATGGTTTTCTAGTTTCCGAAAACAGAAATGCTTGAGAAATGACTGAAACTGTCATCTCCTGATGATGCGAACTTGGTTAGCGAAGCGCATATCGAGAGACAGTATTTCTGTTCCGGCGTTTCCAATACTCACTTTTTTTATAGTAAGTCTAAAATTTAAACAAAGTTTTGCGGGTGAGGTATTCGGGAACTGTGTATTATATTTCAGAATTACACTATTTTCAAAGAACAAGTATCATCTGAGTTTACAAACTATTACCGTCAGATAAGCCAAAGAATTATTCAAATTACCCTGGCCAGTTATACGGTCAAATTTCTTCCTCCCATTTTTCTAGTACATTACTAATAAATTTGGATTGTAATTTAAAGCAAAATCATGTCAATATGTAAAGAATGTATTCTTCAACTACAACTTATTACAAGAAGTATGTTCTTGGTTTACGAACTGAGAAGCGGTTCATAGATTTGTGTTGAATACGTTTTGGAAGTGGGAAACGAATCTTTGAATCGTGGAACTGTTTAACTTGTGGTCTTCTCGTGTCACTTGCCTTGACTTCTTCCACTTTGATAATCTGTAAAAAACGTTGAAATATAATTAATAATCTCTGGTCTCTCCAAAAGCACATTCATTTCTTAGAATAAATTCAATATGTATTGAAAAACTTTCAATCAAATATTATATACTAAGTAATTGTAGGGCAGTGAAACCAGGCAAATGGACATTAACGAAACCATTTCCAACGATGCAATTTACCCATTTTAATTTAGCACCGATTCGACCTACTCACATATAAGAAATATGAGTAGGAGATACCATAGTGCAAATATTGAGATAGGAATTTTCGAAAGCAAATAGCTATTACATAAAAATGCCATCAGGTTCTAACTTTTCACTAACAAAAACAATTCATAAAAGGGTGCAACAGCTGGTTAACTGAGATACATATTTTAAACTATTGCCTGTCGATCCATATTCATAGGCTCACTTTTTTTCCACAAAGTTTGCAAAAAAAAATTAGTATTATTGTTTCAGACCACCTGGATTATTTTAGACCAATCTAGATTTACATTTTTATCAGTTCACTCGGACTTGGAAATACGTTTTTTCGTGTTGCTTCCCGGTATTGTGTTCGGAAAACTAATTAATTCAGTTTGTTTTCAACAGCTGAGCACCTAACCCAGTCGATAAACGAATCTTCTTTTATCGGCCAGCCGGAGCAGGCCTTCGAACAGTATGCATGTAAACAAAGCGTTGCAGCCATTGGCTAGAATCGGTTTGTTGTATCCAAAGATTGAGTTACACCAACAAAAATTGACGGCGTGACGTCATCTCTAAAAGTTTATATTGAGTTGACAATGATGCCAAGATTTATACATATTCCTAGATGGCCGGAAAAATACAATTCCCTATCTTTCTCTGACTTTGGCCATTTTTTAACATTTTTCCTAGACCTCCAGAACCCATAAATCAATTTCCTGACTTTTCCACGTTTTACATGTTTTCCAGATTGGTGGGCACCCTGAACAGGCTCTGTTTAAATAACTGTGAAACTGATATAATGTTTTTATCTCAGAAATTAAGGTAAGGTCAAATGTGAAACTTATTGGAGAAACGCTTGACTCGTCCTTAACTTGAAACTGCCATGTGAACTAATTAGCAAAAAAACTATTCAGGACAACCTATCCTTTAAAAATTTGGGCAAGTCTTAATAATGAAGTATTGTTAAAGGCTCGCTATGCACTATTCCAGTCATTAGAATCAGACTTATATTACTAAACTGGATTTTTTAACTCTACCATCAGTATATATCTACGAATGAATCAGTTTATAAGAATCAATATAAATATTTTTTATATGAATATAAGAAATACCTATCATTTCCTATAGGTTTCCCTGAACGAAATATTAGGGAATACATTTTTGTAAGGAATGGAAGATAATGAAATACTTAAATGTATCAGGAAAGAGCTCAGAATAACTACACACACTGTATACTGTCCTCTTAGTAGAGCACACTTGAACAAAATTAGGCAGTAACGCAGGCAGAGAGAGTGTAATTATAAGGCCCTTGGTCACACAGTTTATGGGTGATCAAGAATATGGCAAACATCAAGAAAGGACCTGTAAAAACTAGTACAGGAAATAAGAGTTCAAGTCAACAAAAAAATTGAGAAAATGTTGGAAAAACTGTAACTTTTCAAGAAAAAGATAGTGTTACATTATGGATTTTGATCAAATATTGGCCAAATCCACCATATGAAAAAAGAGGAGATTGGGATGGAGGTTTAGAATGAGCAGACAATCAAATCCTTTGCGGGTTTAAGTTTCGATTGTCAATTCCATCAGTCTCATGAAATAATTTATACTTTCTTTGTTAATGTAGAATGAATATGAAATTTTTTAATATTATTGAATGAAAAACACTGATATGTTACTTGGTGAAAATCAATAACACTATTCATGAAAATAATAATAAATTTTCACAATATACACTCAATTTCTAATACAAGTTTCTCTACATAGTCGCATCCTAAATTGGACTTATAATCCACACTACTATACAATGCAATTCATGCAATTTATGGACTTCAATCAATAAAGATTACTAATTGATAAACAGGTAGCTTTTCATCGGGATAGTCCTAGAATAATGAAAACCAGCAGCAAGTCCATTCTGAATAAACAGTTGTGTAACTATTTAGAACCCTACTAGAATTGTCTCAGTAGCATAGGCATAGATCTTTGTCAAGTTTCTATACATGCTCTAATTGATTTGTTATGGTTGACCTCTTCGTTATTAATCGTAGGAGTTGTGTTGCATAGGCCTACTATTCATCTGGAGATATGAATTTCTAGACAAATATACAGACATCATTCATAAAAAACAAATAAGACTCACCTGTATAGCATGAGCTCTGGCTCTGTGACGAGCCCCCATATCTCTATAGCAACTAGTTACAGCTCCAGAAACACTAAGATCTCGATATTCCCTGTACATGTTGTGGGTGCCAGATCGGGAATCATACCGAAGCCAAATACCGAAGTTTTTAATTTTGATGGGAGATTTTTCGGGAATAGGTTTAACCGACACGATTTCACCAGTGGCCTTCTTGAACTTTTTGAGCTGGCGAAGGAAATACCAGAAACGAGATTTTGCTACAATCGGGTCTGGAGCAAATATCCTCATTTTATATAAAGGAGTTGTTTTCTCCTTTTCTGTAGGCAACTTACGCCCAATAACTTCATATTCTTTCAACTGAAAACAGAAAAATTGTTTGAAAACAGATAGCAGTTATAATGACACTAAGCACACGTGTACAACCATACAAAAGTTGAAATTCAAACCTGATACCAAAAATTACTTATTCATAATACTGCAAAAACCAGTACTATTAATTATTGAAAATTCAACATAGTGACCTAAAAATAATAAAATTTTCTAATAAATATAGTTAACTAACCTCTCCCTTGGCTTTCATGGCTGCGGTGATTGACTGAAAGGAAGCGGAAACTTAGAAAAATTAAACAGATGTGCTCTTCAGTTAACTAGTCACTAGTCACTTGTCATTTGTCATATTGAGAATAGGGATATGTTCCGAAAGTGGACAAATTTGGGTTTAGTGGTTCGAAAAATACTCGTAATACAATAGTTCTGAAAAACTCAATATAAAATATGGAAGACAAATAATATTACCGTTGATCCAGATTCGATGATGAGAGTAATAAAATTATTCCAATTATAGAATTATCAGTAATCGGATGAAATCGAATGAATTATTGAGACGAGTTCGATTCGATCATATAGTCCATTCGAAACGAGAGTGCAGTTTCATTGGTAAAAGTAATCCATCTGAAATTTTTTTTCGCATCTAAGATTTTGACTTCACAAGACAGATAATAGTTATTATTAACAAACAAAACATCATTATTGCTGTTATTTTTGAAATATTATTTTGATATATTGTATTTGACGTTGTGAACTATCACTTATAAGGTGGATTCATGCACGTCCGATTAGTAATTAACAGTTAATAATCAAAAAGTGACAATAAATGATATCGAATAAGGATATTATTTTGAGCATCTTTTATCTTTTCTGAGTTGGCTACTTTATTTATTTGTCATTAGCGGCAGTTCTCATTTTTGCTGTTCATGCCATTTTCTGCACTAAATAACAAGAAAATTGAAAATGCATATAAAGGAAACGGCAAATAAAACCCACAAATGGTAATATAAATACCAACTACATATGGCAACTGACACTAATGACTAATACAAAGTTGCCAACTCAGAAAAAATACTGGTGTTATAAATAAACCCCTTATTTATATTGATATGGACTATAAGATGAACAATGAGAACGGTATAATATAAAGACTTGATAAGTGGAATTTGGAACATCTGCCGTGAAATAAATCTTTTGAAAATAAGTTTTCCGCATTGGAAATAAAATGCGCTTACCAAGTTAGCATCATCAGGAGATAACTGGAAAAGTGTTGTCGAGAGATAATATAAGAATATAGGTTTTCACGGCCAAAGTCACGATCAAAGACAACAAAATCCTGGTCGATAAATCATGATCGAATGGAACTTGAAGTACTAAACATTTCATGAGTTGTATGTTATGTCGGTGATTGAATGTGCGTTAACTATATACGAAGACGTAGGTTATATCTCGAAGTCTCAGTAACTGACTGTCAGTCATCACAGACTGATGTGTCAAAGCTTCTATCTGGATTTTTGACCAAGGCCTGCAGGTTTATGCCTGACGTTTCGCCTACAACTCCAATAAACATTATCAAAGGTGATGAGACAACGGGTGAGGTGTTCTGGTTGTCTTCAAAACATCATCTGCAGTTGATGTCTACCGTAGTAACAGACGAAACTTCATGGATCAAAACATGCAGACCATTACCAACAAAAGTAAAAAATAGTTTTCTTTGGTTCGAACATTTAATCGATATAACAGATTTCCGAAAAATCTGAAGGCTGAGGCGCTTGCCTTCTAAATAATCTAGATTATGGTGATTTTTTAGTGTAGTTTATGATGACGTTTTGGCTACTTGTTCCTTGCTACTCGGGTATGCATAAATTCACCTTCAGTTATCGATGTGGAAAAATGAACCAGCAAGAGAAATCGACTGTTTAGCAACATTTTTAGAAAATGTGCGACAGGAAATGGAATAAAGTAAAATGAAATTTCAACTGATAATATAAATTCAGTAATGATCACAGCATTTGATAAATACTGCGCAATCGCAATCCTAAATGATTTGCAGTTATCAAGATTGTAATATAGTATTTCAAAAAAAAGAAGAATCCAAAACTTACACTAGCATACAGTTATTTGATTTTATGTAATCTTCAATAAATGAGAACTGAAAATTGAACGGGTTAATGAATTCACCGATATATTCTTCACTGGTTGAAACAATTCATTAGGAATTTTCTGTTATATTTGAGAACTCGTATTTTCTTTTTGGGATTGAGATTTCCTCGCGACAGTTGGAACTTCGCTCCCATAGTTGGGAGGAGAAAAATAAATGTTGCTTTCTATAAAGTAATTTGCAAGTGAAAGCTCAGAATTTGAACGTTATCTTCGTTATGATCCAACTTCAAATCTCAACCTTACCCGGAGTTATTATATAGGGGGCGTTATTTTCTTGATAATTATCAAATTTGAAAATGCCCAATAGGTCCTACTTTTAGTCGGGATGAACGCTAGTTGACTTTTTTTTGACAAATTTCCAGTAACCAACCAAACATTCCGTTATCTCCTCTACAGGATAATATTATCAAAAAATTAAAGACAAAAGTATTAAAAACATGAACAAATTAATATAACATTTTCCCTCCGCTGGAGAAATTACCTTTCCTCTAGCCCCAATCTGCAAATTTTCGCAACTGGGCGCCAACATTCCGAAATTGAGGTTTTTTACATCGACGACTCGAATTCTGCCATACTCTCCTGAATAAATAGCTGTTATTTTACCTAATTTTCACTTACAGCGTGTTACTTGATCGTCGACCAGGATGACTATGCCATTGAGTGCTATGGGTTTGCACCAATCAGATTATTCACTCCGCTTCGACAAGGTTTGAAGATATCCTCTTGTTCAGCGAGTCAAAAACGAATTTGTCAGCATTCGAGAAATCGCGTCTGGATTAATTGGTACCAAATCACCTTCTCCGCTGGAAGAGCCAATCAAAAAATGATCAGAAGTGAGTGCTTCCTCATCAGCTGAATCCATCGAAACTTTTGTCAATGAACGGGAACCAACAATTTTCTCCTCTTCCGAAAAAAAAAGTTTGCGAAGTTTGTTCTTTCAGAGATGAGTCGTAGAGTACTTTGCCTATTACACTTTTCACTGAACCTATTAACCTCTACCATATTCCTTCCATGTGGGGAGCAGACGGTGAAATTGCTTGGATGTTGGAATCGCCACTCAGAATGAGTGCAATATTTAGATAGATAACTCTAACTGCCAAGAGTGTGAATGGCACACCCCATCTTTTTTCGCATTTCCTACCAATCTTCACCATAATTGGGCCATAAAAGTACATTTCAGTATTAATGAATGTTCTAACACCTCTCTTCAATCGTGCCTCAGGTAGTTGATTTCATTTATGACGTGTGCTCTCCGCCATAAATTCTGTAAAACTCGTTCGTCCACTCAGTACCATAATTCTCTCTTTCATGTCTGGGAATAAACCAGCTAGTTTGCTTTGACCACCAAGAGATTTTTCAGTTGTGAGTTTTCGTATTTCTTCTGGAAAACATTCCCGTTGAACATATTTCAGCCATATCTTATCAGTTTTCAGGATTTTCTCTGTTAAGTGTTAAGGAAATCTTTCTAAGTTCCTTACAATTTCAAAAAATCTCAAACACCTTCCGGTAGTCCTGATCAGTCTCTTCCACTTCGAGAATTGTTGTATGTCTGGGAGGAAATCTTCATATTTTTTGAAAATGACGAACATGTTTCAGTTTTCTGATTTCTCAACCCAACATCATTTTGATGCAAATGGGAAGATCTTCCATTTTCGATTGGCCAAGGTTCTCGTTTTTTTCGAAAAAATAGGGCCCAGAAAACCATTCATTTGAAATTACTCTGTCTGCGTCTAGCTTCATTCGCGATATTGAGTTCAGTTTGGACTCATCGCCATTCTGATATACGTGTCAATTCTTGAATTTCACCGATTCGTAATGCTGCTGGAATCATTAAATTATAGCATCTTGGAATTTTAATCCGTATAATTTTCTCCATGTCACTCAACGAATCTTTCTAATGAATGAAAATATCTTCAGGTATAGTATATACGCGAAGTCAATTCGAAAGGCCTGAAAACTAAATAGTTACCGAACGTTGACAGTTTCTTTCTATGGCATGGGCGGCGTGGTATAATTTTGTCCAAAATTAATTTTATTTTTCAGAAACCTACACGGATTTTTTCAATTAGTAGTAAAGAGTAATGCCATTAGTCTTTTATTTAGCTGTTCGAATTGACTTCGTATAGACTATAAAAAATCATAGTCCTATTCGACAAACCCCTTGCATCAGTATTCCACCTCTCATCGTGAAAGTAGAGATCATACCTAGCGGATCATATACCGACATCAAAACCTTCCTTTTTGTAGATTGTTGCGCCACAAAATTTTCTGAAGTCGGTTTGAAAAAAAACTCGTCGTTTTCGGGGTCCCACCATAAGCCTGATATTTCATTTAAGGAAGTGTCATCGATATTTTTTGTAACTTATCATCAGCTAGCTCATCCTGAATCAATTGGGAGTTTGTCATCCAGTTAACGACTCCAAATCCCGCAATCTTCTGGACTTTGCATACTTCCATTATACTTTCTAGTGCTTCTCTTCGGTGTTTTTTGAATCCAAATAGTCATCTTTATGGAATTTCTTGATAATAGCTGTTTGGATAGAAAATTCCTCAGCATTCGAGTTTTTCACGAATTGAGCACATACGGGTGAACAGGTTGGTCCAAAAGTCATGACCAACATTTCATGAATATTAGGTCTGTCGCTTTTCAAATTTCGCCAAATGAATAGTTGCGCACATCTATCTCGTTCTTCCTACTCTACGAAACATCTCTCGAATATCTCCACAGAAACCGAATCGCTTCTGTAGGAATTTCCATAAAATTGCAATCAATGACTACACAAAATCTAGACCAGACAGTAGAGCATCATTCAAGATCATACCTCTTGATTTTGCTACAGCATCAAAGACCAGCCTGATTGTGTTCGGCTTGTTGAAATTTTCTACAGCGAAATGAAGAAGATACCAGAAGTAAGGATTGCCATTTTTTTCTTCCTTCAATCTCAACTTCCTTATGTTTCCTTTTTTCATATTCCATGATCTTCTTGCAATATTCCTTCCCAGTCTTCAGAGTGCCATGAATTTACTTTCAGGTAGCTATATGTTATCCGATTCCACAATAAACCGATTTCGTAGTTTTTTCTGGTATACTTTATGGTGTTTCTCATCAGTTTTAATGTTCGTGAACTTTCATGAGATGGTTGGTCGGCTGCGATCAAAGTGCCAAATGTTTCAGTAACATAAGATTTTTCCGTCATCTTCTGTAGCTCTTCATCAGTGTTTTTTTTAAATATGTAAAGTATGGGCTTCAAAACAGTTCCCCTTTTATTTGGACTTGGTCCGTGTAGAGCCCAACCTTACTTACATTTACCGACTACAGGAAGATTTTCTGGGCTAGTTCTTATCCGTCTCGCAAGTATCAGATGTATGTTATCTTGTCTAATAAACAGTGAAGGTTTTTCGTAATCGATATCTTTTATTGGAACACCCTTCATATGTGAAAAATTTTTAATCGGATATGTTGGTGTATTGTTCGAGTAACGACATATGAGTAACAGTTCAGACCCTTTTCATAGTAAACATTTGGTAGTCACCAATTTCAGAAACAGTCACGTCTAAATGAACGAAATTTTCTTCAATCATGACATTTTCGTTTGTCCATTGTAGATAGTGCATACGGGCGTTACTCCCGTATGCACCGTATTTAAATTTAATCGCGATTAGTTAATCTAAATTAGGTCTTCTAGATTAAATACCAATGCACCGCGGATGGTTTAGGTAATCCGGATTAATATTTTAGCAACATTGCATATTATATCAAAGCTAGTGGCAAAAAAAAGAGTGAAAATATAACCTCGTTTTTTGCACTGTCTTTGTATTTTTGATTGTAAATATAGAAAGAGGAAATGAAAGGAATTGTATTCCTAATTTTTCTACTGGCGAAAAGGTATGCTTAATGAATATTTGTAAAAAGTACTTGAAGACAGACAAACAAACAAACAGAACATTAATTGATGATAAAAATAAGATATGGACAAAAATTAAAAATGAATTTAATAGCCAGGCTTCAATAATATGCTACAGAAGTGAACAACTTGAAGGATTGTATGCGAATAAAAAAAAGAATCACGTAAGAAGTTTGCTGATCTTGAGAAAAGTACATACATAACAGGAGGGGGACCACCACCACCTGATCCGAAGTTGGATGCAGCAGACGCTATTTTAATCAGCATGCTAAATGAAAATACTGTATCAGGATTTTATTCAGAATTTGACTCCGACAATTTAGGAATATTGGAAACTTAGGAAAAAAGCGAAAAGCATGTGATACCCAAATTTGTGAGTTTAATCCTGCTACTGGTTCATTCATTGAAGAAACTGATTCTGAGAATATTAGTTTCTAGACTTTTTCATCATAGTACTTGCTTATGCCCTTTATTCCAGCCTTTATTACTACCAAGAAACAGGATCTAATATTCATTTACATTTTTAGTTTCTGGAAGAATTGAATAAAGAGGAAAACAGGGCAGCAAAGACATATAAAAAATGTCCGCCTGGCATATTACAAAAACCAGTGAACCAAAAATTAATGGTTTCTCCCTCTGTTTATGTAAAGTTATCCACGCTTTTCCAGCCACGCTTTTTGACGTGTGGACCATCAAAATCAGGCTAGAGAATATCCGTGCGCTGTTGCCAAGTTTCACATAATTCCTAGCCACGCTTTTGTATGACCAGATTGTAACATATTATGGAAATAATAGTTGTATACAGTAAAATATAGCAAATAATTCATAGATAACTTGTACAAGATCAAATCAATTTGCAGTGCCGTCGGAGAGTGGGAAAAATAAAAATTAGATTTTTTTACCTATTTTTTCTTATATCTCAGTTAATAGTGGATGACCGTTGATGAACTTTTTACCTAAATATAGCAAATAATTCATAGATAACATGTACAAGATCAAATCAATTTGCAGTGCTGTCGGAGAGAGTGGGAAAAATAAAAACCGAATTTTGACACATTTTTTCTTATATCTCAATCAATAGTGGACTCAATTTATAACCTTTTAATGGAAAAGTTATAGAAATTCTAGTTGAACAACAAATTTTGGATCATATTGATACTTATTTAATATACTTTCAAGCTGGATTTAGAAAAACTTATTTGTGTGAAATTGCATTACAAACTTGAATTAATGACTTACTTCAAACTCGAAATTTCGAGTTAAAGTCGTAAATTAGAAATCATGAGATTTGCAAATTCCAAAGAAAAAATAGTATTTCCCCCACTGTTTGAGACATCTGAGGAAAAAATAAAGAAATACATACATGTTTCCTATTCCCGTTTCATAAAAATGACGGAAATATTAATTTTCGATTGACTTCCTTCTATAAAATTTCAACACCTTTTTTTATGTGTCATAAACCTAGTCAATGATATGTTTAGGTAGCCATGTAATCATTACAAATCCTATTGTCCATGAGATATTTAGGGTGCATTCCACGAAGTTGAGCGATCACAACGATCACGCTCACAACCGCAGTTTTTCCCCCGTAACACTTGCTTGCGTGCGTTACTGTCGTAAACTCAAGTGGAATGGATTTTGGAACGTTTTGAGCATTCATGTGAACATTACAAATGGCGGGGTTATAAAAATGAAGTAGAAGTTTTAATGAGGTTACGTAAGCTTCAACAAGTTTCAATAATTGCAAGATAACTTTATTTATATTAAAAAAGAAGTATAACCCAATTTTTTATATATAATTTCAGTGAAGTTGTTCAACAAATTAAGTTTGAATGTAATCAAAATGTCTTTTGCGGCAATTGGATATTTGTTGATGCGTCGCAATAGTGCTCCAGAAACTAGTTCATATAGTTCAGATGGAGAGTGGAATGCAACTTTACAAAATTATAATCATGAAAACTGAAAAC
>WOGR01000533.1:0-24755 GCA_015342045.1 Leptinotarsa lineolata | reverse complement strand
GAGTGGTCTGTTATGTTCGTTTCCAAAACAATTGGAAGTATATTCTCTGTAGAGTGATTTTTTGTTTTGATGGATATATGATCTAGACATGTCTTTTGTCTTGTTAGATTATTTATGGTTGAGGTATAGTCGAATTCGTTTAGAAGGTTTGTGTATTCAATTGCAGTGTAGTGAAATTCCAAGATGTTAATGTTCAGATCTCCAATGAAGATGTATAGTTCTTCTGAATTGGTGTCATGGATGTCAAGGTAGTTTTGTAAATGTGAAATAAATTCCTTTGGATTTATATCAGGTGATCTGTATATCGCAGTTATCATGGCACAGTGATTTTTATTTAGGCGAACTTTCATTGATAATATGTTTATATTATAGTATAGGCCGTCGTTTTGGTTGTATCTACTATCGTTTTATATTAATTCATATCCATCTATATGATGCAAGATGGTGTCTGGTATCTGCCAGGTTTCAGTTAAAATGATTGATTATATCGATATCAGATTTCAGATTTGATAAAAAGAGTTTGAATTCATCTAGATTTTTACTTATGCTACGTATGTTGTTGTGTACTACTTTGAGGTTGGAGCTAGTTTCATTAACATCTAAAATTTGAGAGCACTCCCATGTGGTTTCTAATGTATATGTTCCAATTTTTCAAGTAAGTATAATATTTAACTGAACTCATTGCAATCCAGTGTGTTTGGCTTTTTTCTAAGGTTTCATGGTGACGTTTTTTATTTCACTGTTTTCCAACAAGATCACCAGTTGAACTTCTATGGTTCCATGGTGGTGTTTTCCATTTATTTGCATTCCAGCAAAATCACCAGTTGCATTTAAAATTTGTTTTGGTTCTTTTCTATGATCCTATAGTGATGTTTTTTATTCCACAGTTTTCCAACGAGATCACCAGTTGAACTTCTATGGTTGTTCGTTTGGCCTAGTCTACAGTTTTTTTAATGCTTCAACCTTGTTCCCATGGATCCTTTTGGTGGCTCCGATGTATACCATCCCATAAGTGCACGGCATGCGATATACCCCTGCTGCTAATAGTGGGTCACTTTTGTCTTCAGCCTACCTAAGGCTCAGCTATATCTCCTTGGTGGGTTTGAAAACCGTCTGTCTGTGACCCTAGGGATATATGGTAGATACGTACGTGCCACCATCTGAGCCTCCTCCCCGTTTTGAATCGTGGAACTTTTCAGTTTCATGGATTTGTTGATCTTGATTACACTGTATCCATTCGATCTCAAGGACACTTGAAGATGTTCCAGTTTTTCCTTTAGATGCCCTGGCTCACATAATCTATGAGCCCGTTTAGTTAGAGTAGAGGTGACTCCCCTCTTTTGACTAGGATGATACGTGGATTTTCGGTACACTTCGTGGGTTAGTCTAGCAACACGTCGTTCGATTGATAAATTTGAGAATAATATCCGCTGGTTCTGTTCAGTCTCCATGGTTAACTTGATGATGGGGTGTTTAGCGTTCAAGTGGTCTAGGAAAAGGTTAAGAGTGTTCGTTCAATGTTTCTGGATGACGAAGGTGTTATACACGTAACGTATTTGCAAGGTCGGTTTTGATTCAAAGGTGTCGATTGCTTTCTCTTCAAAACGTTTCATGAAGTAATTGGCTATTACTGGACTAAGTCGACTTCCCGTAGTCACAACATGTAGTTGCTCATAGAAGTTTCCCGTCAATTGAAAGAAACTCCCTGTGAAACATGCTTTGAAGAATCCGACGATATCACTCGGAAACAAGTGGGCTGACCCCCTCGGAGGGTCTTTCAGTGGGACGTTGGTGAACAAGGACACAACATTGACTATTGGTCTCAGTGGCATGTTGGTTTTATGTATCTTCGGAAGACTGTAGAGCCCAGATGGAACGGCTTTAGTTCAAAGAATGGTTCTCTGTACGTTTTCTGACAGTGAGGAAGATTTAATAATTTTGTTAACGTTCCTCAACCTATATTGTGTTGGGTCCCGTTCAAGTTTGCGGTAGTTTGCAGGGTCTAGTAGTTCTTAAATTTTGCTGTTATATTTTATCGTTTTTAGAATCACCGAGGCATTTTCCTTGTATGCTGGAAGAATCGTCATACACTCATCAGGGTTCAGATGTTTTAAGGCTGCAATCTCTCTTTTTGGGATGTTAGTCATTTCCCTTTGTTTGGAATACGTGTTTACCTTCTTATTCTTCCAGGTTATGAATTGAATCGGAAATTATCTTAGACCTACAAAATCTACGAATACCCGGCACTAGCACGGTGATAAGAGTATTTCGATAAACACTACTATCGGAATGGTTTATCGTCTTTTTCATCTTTACATAGAAAACCGGAAGTTGGTGTTTCTCTCCTTTCTACTGTTCATGTAATTTGGCATAAAGAATACAACGCCTTCATATCTCCATCAAATCCTTGAACACGTGTTCCGTAAAATGTTTAGGAAATACATAATATTTAAGGTTACCTAAATAACTTAGTTTCGATGCAGTTTTCTTCAAAATATTATTCTTGTATCAACAAAAACCTTCAAATTGATTTGATGTCACATCGATTGTTGTTTTTCAGACGACTTACAATCATTTCTAATTTTCTATAGTTCGGACCCATTTCAAGTACATTTCTTCACTGTTACTGAAATATGTCCGAAGAATTAATACAATTAATATAAATTGACAAATTGATTCACACAAAATATAAAGCAGATACAGTTTCAATTAATTTGGTCTTGTTTGTTCTTATCACGAAGCAATAAACTGAGACGAAACCAAATGAAATATTTCTTTAAAAAAAGAGGTGATACGTCTATAAAAATTACTTGAACTTTATTAACTGTTCTTGATAAGACTTAATTTGATTAACTCATCAATAACACAATAATTGGTCAAATATTGCAATAACCGCAAATGTCAGCTGGTACTGGAATTGTACTTCCCAAAGAAATAATAATAGTGATAATACGATCTTGAATAATGAATGGGGGATTTTTTTCATATGGTTTTTTCCTAGATCATCAAGTAGATTTTTTTATATTTGGATGAGCAGATTGTTAAAATTATGAACAGTTCTTATAAAAGTTATTTTACAGTGCGTTGCAATGAAAAACTGAGAATATATCGCCCAATATGAAACTAAAACGAATGAGGAGCTGAGAATTGTACTACTGGTAAGCTATCTACAAGATAGATTTCTCATAGTAAAGTTCAATTCTAACGTATTTAGAAGTTTTATGCTCATGGGTACCTCAAGGATCTAATTTGGGACCTCTGCTATTTGAACTACTGATAAATTATCTTTCATCTGTTCTGGAATATTCTGAATGTTCGCTATTTGCGGTTTTCAAACGTATCAATGCAAACAAACTCATCGAAGCCGAAAGAGGAATTGTGGGTCCTGACGGTTCGGAGACATTCATCTTTTTGGAGAGAACCGATACCTGGGTTACTTTCACCCCAATTCGAAGTAACTTCTAGATCATCATTAAGATATGCAACTTCCTGTTGCCAGTGATACTCAGTGGGCTCAGAATCATACATCATTTTGGTGCAAGTGCACACACCTTAGGATGAGGACGTCAGCTAAAGAAAATTTGAGGTGTTTCTTTCCGTTGAGACGCTGTGGTTTTCATCATTTCTGGTCAATCTCATTTTGGTCGGTTTTTTAATCGATTACTTCTGTTAAAGTAACCAAGGCGCTCCGTGAAAACCCATTCAAGTCGGAACTCTCTCAAGCCTATTCCTATAACTTCAGGTGTTTCATCTTTGTCGAAAATAACACAGTCATCTCCGATCATCATATAGAAAAAAAGTATGTATAAAATATTGTGTGTCGTTATTTAAATGAGCTTTTCTCAATCGTCCCTCGTCGTTAAAATATCATCCACGATGACTTGGCTAGTGAGATGATTTGTGGCGAAAGAAATATGTGTACAGAATAAGCTACCGATTAGTTCATTAGCTGACATAGAATTCCTACCGCCTACCGTCAAATGATCAAACATTAATCGTATCCGCATAATAGTCCATTGAAACGAAATTGTGAAAAAGGCTTCAATAGCTGCCCAAATGACATTTTCTTAATATAAATTCTCATTGAATGGGTGGACTTTCGGCTGACATTGAAAAAGAACTACCCAGGCGCCGTTTTGTAACTTTTGACAGTGGCGTACACATTGTGAAGTAGCGAACTGAGATAATGAATATTCCTTTCTGGAATTCGTTGTGGGATTTAGTAACCGCCCTCAAAAAACAACTACTTCTTCAGCTGACACCACGCCGGATATTGGATTAAATACGACTAAAATTTATACAAGTCATCTCACAGAGGATAGTGTTGCAGATGCTTCTTGTTCGTCCAGTAGAAAAAACGCGCTGAAATCAAACGAGAAATCAATTGAGTGCCTGAGTAAGAGAAGATTGTATACTTGATGCCCTCATCAGAAGAGAAGTAGATCTGCAAGCTTATGCAGATGACCTTGTCATTTTGGCAAGGTCCACGTCAGGAAGGGTAGCTTGTGATATCCTCCAGTACGATAAAGTTGGTACCAGAGGAAGCAGATGTCTGTCAACCCCAGCAAAACTGTGATAATCCCCTTCACCAGGAGGAGAAAATTAGAGGATTTAACGCCACTTTCCCTCAATGGTGAGGTCATTCCATTTGGAACGGAGGTGAAATATCTCGATATTATCCTTGATGAAAAACTCACCTGGAACGCTCACTTGGAAAAAGTTTCACACAAATCCACACTGTTCCTATGAACGTGTCAAAAGATTTGTGGTAAAACTTGGAGTTAGGTCCCAAACAAATCCATTGAATATATGGGATAATTGTCAGACCAATGATCACTTATGGAGCAATTGCCTGGTGGCCAAAAGCTTTACAGAAAACGGCTCAGGGGAAGCTCTCTGGCTCACAGAGACAGACTTGTCTGGCTATCTGTGGTGCCATCAGTTCCACAACATCAACGGCCTTGAAGATCCTTCTAGAACTACCTCCTCTCCACATTTTTCTGGAGAGAGAGGCTAGATGGACTGCACACACATTTGTGCACATCGCCAATTGCACAAAGCAATCTAATGCAGAGTACACTAGACTGTTGTTAGTTGTCAGTTCACCGATGGATGAAAAACACCCCCAGGCTCTGGTGCAGGTATTTTAGTTACAGACCAAGAACAGAAATATTAACCTGACTAGGGACCTATGCGATTGTATTTCGGTCTATGCTATTGAATTGTGTGCGGAGATATTGGTAGAATTCAATCTCACACATGAGTCAAGCGGTGCTGGAAGCTCTTGGCTCCCACCCAGCAAAGTCTGAATTGGTAGCAATTTGCCAAAAACGACTCTCCTCAATAGGAAGACTCAACAAATTGTCTCTGGTCTGGATTTCTGGCCACACTGGCCTGGAAGGCAACGAGGCTACTGACTCCCTTGCAAAAGAGGGTGCCTGCCATTGTCATTGCTTTAGGCTTTGCTAAACAAACATTGAACACCTGGATGGCAAGAAGTTTTAAAGACTTGTGGCAAAATCTTCCAGGATTGACTCACTTCAAGGCGTTCATTCACCCTTCGAAGAGTGAAACCAAAAAGTTGTTGGACTTTAGTAGGGATGAACAACGATGTCTGACAGGACTCCTTACAGGTCATTGTCTTATGAATCATCATATGCAGAGACTCGGACTGTCAGAAGGCAGTGTGTTTCGCCTCTGTTTGGAATATGATGAAACAGCAGAGCATTAATTTGTGCCTGCCCCGCCGTTGACAGAATCAGGTTTTCAGAGTTTGGTGGAACCACACTCTTACCATCTGACTTGAAGGATCACTTATCATACAAAGTAATCGGCTTCGTCAAGAAGCTGGGTTTATTTGGTCGAGTTTGAATAGGTGTGAGCCACAATGAACTCTTACGGGTTGCGGTGGAGGGTCAAATATACCCACTCACTTTTGATCTAACCTAACCTTATCTGAGAGAAATTTATATGCCACACAAGTTGTTTTTTTTTGTTTCAATGGTTCTGGATTGTGGTGCTAGCTGTAGACCACTTCTCCACTCCTTGTTCAGAATTAATAATAATTTATTAGTGAATGTTCCACTCATTCTAATAAAATCTCCATTTTCTCAAAAAGTTGATTTTGTGGCATAGCTCCTTCTCTCACTGAGACACTTAACAGACCTGTCATTCACTGATGTGGGGTACACCACATCAGTGAATGACAGGCATAACTGAGACAGCAGTGCTAGACTGCATGTTTCATGGACGCTCTTACGAAGATATCGTAAATGTCATGGAATATACTTACCCCTATGTTTGGAAACTTGTCTACATTATTCCCATTGTAAAAATGGAAAATGATTGGTCACTTGAAACTGGACTTTCTTCTTAGCATGTTAAAAGTACTACAAGAGGTGAATGTAAGTGAAAAAAATTACTAATAAGATTTATTTTGATTTTTACTATAAACGCTTTACAAAACCTCACTATAAAATAGCTTTCTCAAGGGCGATTTGGTTAAATACTTTCAGATCGATACATTTAATATTTTCAAAACATTACTATGATCAGATGAATATTAATCTAGTTTCAAGTTACTGAAAAAATACAATCATCATTAACTAGTAGAAGCAGCTACATACAGGTAAATAAACTTATTCACTAGTAAAATTTATGTGAAAAACAAGTCAATGCATTTATAAATATTACATATTGACCATTCGAGTGTGAAAAAGTATGATTATCTGGTAGAAACATATCAAGTAGCGTGAAGCTATTCAACTAAATTTGATTGTTCATTAGATATTGGGAATTTTTGTACGAGTTGATATCCACACTTTCAGAGAGTTAAAACTAGTTTGGATTTAATTATCTGATTGGACTGTGTTAGTAATGTTTTTAGAATATAAAATGTTTCTATCTCGGAACCACATGGAACCACACGGAACAAGCTTTCACTCCTGAGGAGTTTGTTGAATTCTGCCCTCAAGATATCTTGATTACCATCTATTGCAATATGGCTGAGTTGAAGATTCACTCTCACTTTTTCTAATTCCCAAGGAGGAATTTCTCCAGGGTTGTACGTAGAAATGGCTGGAACTGTATACTGAGTGAGGTTTAGTATTTCTTTGAACCTAATTTGAGCTGTTCTTATAGGAAAATGTGGAACGCTTCATGATTTTGCGTGTCATTCTTGCGCAGGGGCTATACTAACCTTCTCTGTATCGTTCCAATTTCAGTACATGCACCGCCAAAGCGAGTACTACTCAGTGTCTTATTATTCTTTATGTATATCTCGGTTGTCCATAGGAGTTATTTCTGTAGATATCGATCTTGAATCACTTCTAGATAATTAGATGACTCACAATCTCAAAATAAATGTTTCTTCAGTTCATTATTACAAAAACATACTTATTAATCTCTTCACCTAACTGAAGCAGTAACAACTTTTTGGTATGGAGCTGCCAACGTGAGAAAATGTCAATAAACCTCAGCCTCACGTTCGGTAAACATAGAAATCTTTCTGAAATGTTAATTGTGATTTCATTTCCAGAACACGCCAATAAACTTCTGTATGATCGAAGAAAATCCAATCTCAATACTGATTATTTGACTAAATTGAAATATTTGTCGAAAAATATTAGTAGTGTAACTTCTGTGAAGTAACAATAATATTGAGTGACAAATACATTAATTGTTACTTCACGCTCCCGAATTCCCCTCCGTACCTACGCCCGTTAATCATCTGCGCCCAACAAAGAGGAATGACATTGCAGTATGATACAATCGATAAAAATCAAGAGTAGTGGACGACTATAGAGTTGAACCAGCTATCTTGATTGCTTCTTGACACCATGTGTTTGTCCCAGATACATTATTTAAGCTTTATGACTGAAGTTACCGTCTGTTCGTTGTTGATAGTGAAAAAGAAGGTGCGATTTTCGGAATTTCTGATTTATCGTCAACATAAAAGGCCTTTTACAATCGTCCTTTTGTGTCATGTAGACTGAGTGGAATATTTCGGTAATGAGAGGTTGTTAACTTGATTGTATCTGTCTACATGGTGGACTGTGACCTTTAAGTATGTGACAGTGACCGAATCAGACATGGCCATGTCTTAATTGGAACCATCTAAGTCACTTCATGCGACACTTCAAATTTACTCCAGCTGAAAACTTTCAGCTGATTCATTTTTTCATGTGAAAGAAGTTCAAGAATGTTTATATACGTTGAAAAACATTTTTGTGGAGGAGTGAGTGTTTTCTTATGTTTTTAACTATCCTCACTATGAAATATGAATAAATAAATATAGTTCAACAGATAATTCGTTGTAATAGGCAAACCGAAAAGTTAACCCATAAATAAAATTCTGGAAAATTAAATAGTTAGTCAGCAATTTATCGTATTTAAGAAGACAAGACAAAAAAACAAGGACAGACAGATAAGACACGACAAGACAACACACGGTTGGATGGTTATAAAATTTTCTAGGTGAAAATTCTAGCCTACGAGAAGACGAGAGAAGAGAAGAAAAGAGAAGAGGGGAAAAGAGGAGAGGGAAGGAAATAAAAGGGGAGAGGAGAAGGGAGGGGAGAGGAGGGGAGAAGACATGATGAGACAAGAGAAAACAAGTCGGCATAAAACATGACCATCCTGGACTGTTCTGGAATTTTTCATGTAGAAATTCTAGCCCTTAAAGAAGAAAGGACAAGAAAAAACAAACAAGACAAGACAAATAAGAGAAAACGAACAAGGCAAAATAGAAAAGACAGATAAGACAAGACAATACAAACAAGACAATATAAACAAGACAGATAAGACAAGACAGACAATACACGACAAAACAACACAAGACCATCCTGGACTCTTCTAGAATTTTTTTGTTGAAAATTCTAGTCCTTAGAGAAGAGAAGACAAGACAGATAAGACAAGACAGACACGACAAAACAGGCAATACAAGGCAAGACAAGACAGAAACGAAAAAACAAGACAGAGAAGACATGGCAAAAACAAACAAGATAATCCAAGACAAACAGGGCAAGACAATTTAGATAAGACAAACAGGGTAAGACAATTGAGATAAGACAAACAGGGCAAGATAATTGAGATAAGACATTCAGGGCAAGACACCACAAAACAACACGACAAGACATACAAGACAGAACAAGATAAACAAGACAAGGTAGGACAAACAATACAAGACAAGGTAGGACAAACAATACAAGACAAACAAGGCAAAATAAGACAAACATGACAAGACAGACCAGGCAGGTGAGGAAGACGAGGCAGAAGAGACAGACAAGACAGACAAGACAGACAAGACAGACAAGACAGACAAAACAGACAAGACAGACAAAACAGACAAGACAGACAAGACAGACGAGACAGACGAGACAAACAAGACAGATGAGGCAGACGAGACAGACAAGACAGACCAGACCGACGAGACAGACAAGACAGACAAGGCAGACGAGGCAGACAAGACAAACAAGTTGGACAAGACAGTCAAGACATAAAAGACAAGACAGGGAAGGCCTGGACTATTCTAGAATTTTCTAGAAGGTGAAAATTCTAGTTACATCTTCTAAAATTCATTTTGGACAGCGTCCTTCGTGATGAAAAACGAAAATATTGATAGGACAAGTCTATATGAGATATTGGAAAAATAGAATTCAAGAACGGGGATAATAGAAAGGCTTTGTGTGGAAAAAGTGCTGTTATATAAAAGGTAATAGGGGGTCCAGGCCTCCGATTGTATTCCATCGGAATGAAACCGACATTGAAGTCCCAAATCAAGTCTGTAATGTTTATACTTTGAAAACAACCAGGATACTTCGTCCGTTGCTTCAGTGCCTTTGATAATGACCACCGCAGTCATAGACGAAACGTCAGACACAAAAACCTTCAGGCAACACCCAATAGACCCATGAAATAGCATTGACACACAACTATTCGATCTACTATATGTCAAAAATAACTTTTTTCCATAAATATGACGCTTCTCAACTTCTTGATATACCTGTAACAGGTGAAATAAATTACACCTAGTTTTCTCTGCGGTGCTCTCATTCTGATGAGAACATACTCTTCTGTGGAATATCCTCGTTTACTGTTTGTTTACCTCAAATTAAACTATATTTCTTAATGATTATTGAACCCTTCGTTTCATGGTCAACTCCTAACGATTTGGCTTGTGATAGATGAAAGGGGTAGAGAGAACGATGAATTCAAACGAAATGAAGTGGGCGTGACGACTAATAAAAGGGCAATATATTAATCTAAACCAAATGGCTAATAAACACTGACCATAGTTGACATTCGAATTTTAACGAACTACAGAATCGTCTACGAATTTTAAATGTGTTTTAGTGTAGAAAGTGTACAGGGCGACTGTAACTAACTTGCCAAAGCATGACATATTTTGAATTTTTTCTCAGGCACACTATCATTACGAAATACAATTCGTTTTCTTTTTTTTATAGCGTACACGGTAATACTTTTTTATCAAAACATAGGTTTCAAAAACACTTGTTGATGGAAATCTTCTTATTGGGCACTAAAATAACACAAAGAATGAAATATTGTGGAAAATTGACACTGACAAATCAGTTGCTTTTTTAGGAATCTTTTTTATTTAATTTTTGATGGAACCTCTACATAAAAGTGATGACATAACCTCTCCCTCAAATTTAAAAACTGTATTACATGGGGTGAATGATCTCGGATCTAATACATAGATGGCGCTAATCTTATTGCATTCACCGCTTTATTCTTTAAGTACACTTCCCGTGAAAGTATCTATAGATGAGAGACAAATCTCCAAACCTTTCTTCGATGTTCTAGACTATCAAGATTGACTAATACCACGAAGGGCGTTGGATTATATCCGACAGGTGCCAGTGCAGGATTCTTCACAGAAGTAATTCCTGCATATGCTGTTGGCGATACAACTTCCGGAGTCGATTCTTAATTATTGGAACACGCGGACCGGTTTCGGGCTGGTTGGCCACTCGTCAGTGCAAGGTAGTGTCTATCATCACCCTAGAGTCGATGATTTTCGATATTTAAAAATCGAATTCCAACAACATCGCCCCATCTGCCTATCGATGTACTAACCAACTGCATATGCACATTGCTAGTATCCACAATCTTCTTCGGACGGTAACTGGGCTTATTCCTCTCTCGGAGGAATGAGGGTTTGTTTTGCTTAATATAATTGTTATTTTCAGCTTTTCTTTTTAATTTCATTGATTCTTACAGGGAAATCAGATCATTTTAAATCATGTAAGACAATGAAAGTCCGAACTAATGAAAATTTACAGTGTTCCCTAGGTATGTGGCCGACAACAGCATTGAGAACTCTAGTTCATCAAGAATCAGAAAATAAAAACACAAAAATAACATAATGAAATTGGAAATACGGAAAAATCTCAGGAAGCTGAACATATTTTGACAAGAGATTGTGCACACATGACAGAATCGAACGAAACTGAAAATATTGTGTGGGTGGCCACAATAAAAGGTGAAACGGGGACCTCTGGAATAGAATAAATCCAAAACAAGCGCCAGAACTGCAATACTCTTCTCGACGAGCGTTTCAACAACCAAGTTGGCGTCTACAGGAGATGAAGAAGGCTGTGTATCTATGCAAAACTGTCATTCAGTTTCGAAATATATTTTAACTGACATCCTGGAAGTTGAAATAACCAAAGTTACAAAATTTATAATAAAAACGGACAGAAAACTTTCCTCAGTCGCCTATCATGATCCATATACGGTACTCTTTCTCTTAATTTTTGCTGGTATAATGGGAAAAATGATAATCATGGGCCCAAATCTGATGCATATAAAAAAGTGACTATTCTCTTTTCAGTCAGTCAAACATCCAATTTAACTTCACTATGTCAAATTCAACACTTCTCGGAACTTATAGGACATTTGTACGGGTCTCAAAAGAATGAAGCCGCTCTTGAGGGCAGGTACTTGCCCGAAAAGGTAATATTTTTTATCAGCCGTCTTTTTAACTTGTAAACATCTCATAATGACTTGTTTTAAATTTTTCCAACATAAAAATGTTGATGGGTGTCACATAAAATTAACTACGTTCTTATTAGACACATGGATGTAAGAAATTTGTTGTTGCTCATCTATTTATTCCCTTATCTATGACCAATCTTTGAATAGTTGAACTGACAAAGAAGGTTTATAAAATTGGCGACAAATTGGTGAGAAGCAGTTTTTGATAATGTCGGTGTTTTGGATACTTCATAGTTATGTGAGAATGGCGAACACTTTAAATTTAACAGACAAGCAAATGAAAAATGTTTTGATCACAGATTGTTAACTGCTTTCATCATTGAATCTATAAACAAAATGACATATCTGGGATTTAATATGATGTGAATGAAATATCATTTCACACATATCCCCGTTAAAGAATGAAAAATAATGTATTGTCTCAGTTCAAATTCTATCCAGACTAGAACAGATTAATTTCAATTATACTGGATGTGGAAACGGAAGTACTCCAAGGCTATTTTTTGAGGCCACTATCAATTCAGTTATATATTAATGGCCTGACCAGTCTTAATATTGTAGGCTCATTCATGCTGTTTGCGTTGATAACTACGTAATTATGGCATAACAATAAAGAAGAGGTATACACATAACAGTTAGCAGGGTTCTCCTAACAGCAGTACACAGGGAAATAGCATCTGCAGTTGCTAAGAGGCCCATTAGCGACTTCAGAATCGATTTTTGCAACATCAGAGGACGCAAATCAAATATAAACTCGGTACACCAACATCTACAAACAAATAGTCCTCATATTCTTGCACTCACAGAAATCAAAGTCAGTGCTTCAAAAAACCCCGTCAACAAATACAATGTCATACAGTGACTTTACTCGCCCGAAGAAGCCATTGTATGGCGAAACACGTGTTGCGTTTTTCTAAAACTGTTTAGTGAAAATCTCCCAGTGAAGTGTTGTTTCAATACGTTTTGGATTTTCATTAAGTTTCGGCCGATTCCATCGTAAGACAAGACTAATTGAACAAATTAACTGAATCATTTTGCCATTCAATATATTTTCTGAAACTTTAAGAAATGATTCAGTTATTGAACGATTCAGATAACTTCATATATTTTCTTTGTATGTAGTGAAACACACAATCGACGTGAGTATAAACTCTTTCGAACTAAAGTCGAAATTAAGTGACCCTCTTCTTTATATTTCAATCCATTCAAGAGTTGAGTGAGGGCCGCTGCATAGAAAAATAATTATGTCACGTCATGTCAATGAAAGAACGTCCCGGAGTTCCCGGATAATTAATTGCCTTGCGACAAAAAATCCACTTTAGGAAGTCTAACATGGCAAGGGGTTCAACTATTTATAAGTTGTCAAGTCATGAAAAATAGTTATTATGTTTGTCACAAAAGTGATTGAGACCATTAGATGCTTCTTTGCATATTTATTTGTCAATTTATCAAAGGGGTCAAAGGGATACATCGACTCGTTGTACGAGCCCTTAGTCGCCACTGCTAAGGGGTGAAAATCGATCGCGCGCTTAAGAGCCCGCAACAGTATCCATTAAAACATTTTCTTCAATTCACTAACCTAGAAGCTTTTAACTTTCCTATTTTTAGTTCCGTGCAAGAACTTGGTTGCATTAGTCGCTGGTGATGATGTTTCAACTCATCTCATAACAAAGGACGAAAGGGTTGGAAAAATTTGCAGTCATAACATAATGCGTCTAATAGAGGGGTGAAATATCGTTGTGCTGTAAAATAATGACAGCGCTCCCTTGTTCATAGTGATACCCACGTGACCGCTGAGTAAATAATTTGCCTGATCCTTTTCTCGTCCGCGAAATATTCGATGCATCGGGAATACATTATTAATATATGAAAGAGAGTGGAATCAATATTTTTCTAAAAGAGTTTCCTGCATGTTCTGATCTGGTGCCGGTAAAAAAATCAAAAAAAGCAAATCTACTGGCTGAACAATTTGCTTCCCACTACACAGTCGATTTTCTGGGATAGGCACCACTAGGCGAATTTTGGAACAGCTTGATATCAACAAGGCGTCTGGTACTGATGAAGTGCCTGTCATAAACATGCAACAGTATTTTGTAGACTTTTCAACCTGTCTTACAAGGAAGGGGGTTTTCTTTTTTGTTGGAAGCCTATTCCCAAAAATGGCAAGAAAAACCCTCCAAATAACTATGCAGAGAGCCGTAAACCACCATATCCTTGAATATTTGAAAGGCTTCAACAGCTTGAGCGATCATCAATATGGCTTTCGATAACAAAGATCAACAGGAGACCTTCTATCGTATGTCACCCATATTTGGAATAACGCAATCGAGAATCATGGAGTGTCAAGAGCTGTTGCGTTTGATATTTCTAAGGCCTTTGACCGTTTGTAGCATGAGGGTTTGCTGGCCAAACTTCCATACTATGGCTTGTCGGATCATTTTCGTATATGGCTTTCCAGCTTCCTGAAATAACGTTTCCTACAAGTAGCCATCGATTGATACCTCTCGAATACTTTTACCAACAACGCTGGTGTTCCCCGGGGATCCATGTCGTCTTCAACCCTCTTTTCATTGTATATCAACGACTTAATGGAAAAAACCAAGATTCCAATATATAACGGGTGATTTTTTAACAGGTATAGGATTTGATTTTCAAAAAACACAAAAAATTTGAAAATTATATGATCTAGGCGGCCAATTGACGGGCCCAAACGTGAGATAAACTTTTCACCGAAGGAGGCTCTTAATTGGGCCATTGTTTCGCGTGCCGTGTGGCATGTGGCACCGTCTTGTTAGAACCACATGTCAGGCATGTCCAAATCTTTCATTTTCAACAAAAAGTCGTCAATCACCACACGGTAGCGCTCGCCATTCACAGTGACGTTCCGGCCATTGTCGTCTTTGAAGAAGTTCTGCCCGATGATGCCACCGGCCCATAATCCACACCAAACAGTAACTTTTTCGGAATGCATCGGTAGCTCTTGCAATGCTAGTGGCTGGTCTTCACTCCGGATGCGGCAATTTTGCTTGTTAACGTATCCTTTCAACCTGAAATGAGCCTCGTCACTGAACACAATTTTTCGATAAAAATGTGGATGTTCCTCCAACTTTGCCAGCGCCCATTCACCAATTGTTAGATGTTGTGGGAGGTCGTGTGGCTTCAATTCTTGCACCAGCTGTATCTTATAAGGTTTTACACCCAAATCCTTTCGCAAAATTTTCCACGTAGAAAAGTAAGAGAGGCCCAATTGCTGCGAACGGCGGTAGATCGACATTTCAAGGTCATCACGAACACTGGCAGATACAGCCGCAATATTTTCTTCTGTCCCCTATGCGTATGCGTGTTGGTGGTTTAATCTCCAATAATGTAAACTGGGTTCGAAATTCAGTCATAGGCTTCCGAATAGCTCCATCAGTAGGCCGACGAAGCTGCCCATAAATTGGAAGAGCTGCACGATGCACTTTCTTAACCGAGCATGAATTTTGATAAAAAAATTCAATAATTTGCAAGCATTGTTAATTCGTAAGTCGATTCATGGTTAAATTATAGACCAAACTGAACAAGTTTGACAATGACACAAGACACGATTTATGCATGATCTGTCAAAAACAGTGTTGCCAAAAAGATACCAGCAAAAAAATCACTCATTATATGAACATACATACAGAGTACAAATCATATTAAACTAGCTGAAATACAGAGTAGAGTTATATATGCACAAATGTAGACATACATTTAACAATTTTACCTGGATACTGAGATATTACACAGTAAAGAAACAATACCAGACAATTTCAAAATATTAAAAATGCAGTGTGCCACACTTTTTCAATATATTAAAAATACAGTTGACAAAATAAATTGAAGAAAACTGTCCTGTCTTCTAAACTATAACAGGGTCTACCACATAATGAATCTTTTACTGTTTTCCAAAACTCACAGTTATCCTCTGAAATTTCAATAACGGCCAAGTAAATGATTTAACATCCTGAGACCATTATAATATAAGGAGTCTTTGACTAGAGTAGAGGCTGGTATGGGTAATCTTAGGTCGTTAGCTTGACGAAGGGCATAATTATTGGAGTAGCCGCTAAATATCAGTTTATGTTTATTATTCAAACAGACTGTTTCTAAGATAATAAAGATTCCAAAGACTGTCAAAGGTTCATGTAGTTCAAACAAGAGTTTGCAGGTGTCTCAACTTTTGACATTGCACATGAATTTCATAGATCTTTTCTGAATAATATAAACAGTCTGCGAGAGAGTTTTGCAACATACTTCCCAGAAAGGAATTCCATACCTTAAATGAGAATATATGCCGATTTAGCGGTAGACAAACCAAGTTCCTTATATGTTATTCTCACTGCAAAACATCCTAAACTAGCTTTGTCTGAGACAAATTCAATTATAAAGAAACACAGACCAATCGTTGAAGGTAAAATTAGGCGATGCTGAATAATTTTGTCAAACAGCACTGATTTGCACAACAATTTGTATTCGGTTTCTACTCACCCTCTCCTTAGTTGACTCTGTACCTGAGGTTGCTTTTACTTTTTGGGGTTGGGTGCCACCCTCAGAAGGTGGTGGTCATTCGTCAGTGCTTGTTCGTAATTTTTCGGCCAATAACAACAGCTTTATCATTTCTGAGCCACCGTATTCACCAGTTTTGGCTCCCTGCGACTTTTTTCTGATACCAGTTTAAAAGACACCCATGAAAGGACGGAGTTTTGCGACGATTGGGAAGATAAAAACCGAATCGCTGAGAGACCTCAAGGACATACAAAATAGTGCATATCAGAACTGCTTAGAGGATTGAAAAAATCACTGGCACTTGTGGGGACTACTTTGAAGGGGGCAAAATAGAAATTAATGAATAAATAAATATGTTTTGAGAAAAATTAAAATTCATCTCATCTTTTGAACAGAGCTCGTATATACAAGATTAAACTAGAGTGAAATAATTTTTTGCAAAAACCCAAAGTTACGAGTCTGTTCGTGAGTAGTTTCTTGACTATGGAGGTCCAATTTCACATTTGCAAAACATCTTTTGGCAAAAGAGCATGAGCTCAATCACGACTATGACTTGTTGCAATTGGTGGGGAAAGATTTAAACCTCTATCTTCTGGATGCCTTGGAAATCAATAGATTTGAGAATTCGAAACATGCAATAAATTATCAAATAAAATTGAATAATTTTCATTCACTAAATTTCTATTGTTGCAATTGGTAATTTTATTGTATTATATGTCCATTTGAATGAGCTTGCTTGTGAGATTTTTTTTCTAGTGATAATTTGTCTATTCGTAAACCCAGGTAATTTATATAAATCATTGGATTGTAGGATTCAGTTACTATGAACATTACAGAAGAATTTCTATGAGTCTTCTTCATTTTTGAATGTGAAAATGTTGGATAACGTTTTCGCAAGCCACTGGATATGCAAGAAAACCACATCATTAACCCCATAATGGAAACCTGAATTCTATTAGAGTTTTCCATAATTTTCTCAGATTATGATGCACAAACTCCACCTCCCTTATTCTTTAAACTCCATTACGTGTAAGCTTTGGTTGTTTTTTATAAATCGGACGGAAAATTTGTGAATAGGGTTTTACAACGAAAGGTCTCAGTGCACTATTGGGGTGGATGCCAATTAAATTTCTCAAATTAGGACGGTTATAAATAGGCATTCTTCATAATAGATCATCATACTCGTGTATAAATTTATAGATTCAAGGATCACATCGAGTCCTTTCATAAAGATGAATTCGAAATTCATCAACTACACAGGTAGAGGTATGACATGGGCGTTCTTTAGTATTTTGCTGATGTTGTCAAAAACTGGAGGTAAAAATAATTGGGAGCTAAATGATGGGTACCAAAATGCCATAATAATAATAATAGTATCAATAATAATACTATTTATTTTTCAGGAGTAAACTATCTGCAGAGAAAATTGGAGTAATTGAAATGTTGAGGTCAATGGAGAGGTTCTAGAAAACATTCATCAGGGAGAAATATTTTGGTAAGATGTATCTGCTTTGAAGATTTTACCAGTCACTAAAATAATCAATTTTACGACACAAGCATATCGATAATTTAAATCACTGAATGTTTCATGACACTAATTGGAAATCAAATCATTTAATAAATTAATTTTGATAATCCGGTGATGCTTTACAAGTTTCAGTAACATTTTGAAGATAAGCCTTACCGAGTTGATAATTTGCAAATATATCCAGATACACCATTTCATGCTATAGTTAATTGAAGATTCATATAGAAACTAAATGAAAAGGAGAATGTATACAAGGTATTGACATTGCTTGGGTATAAAAACATTGCAAATTTACTTGATTCGTTTTAATTTTCTATTCAAACATATCGAATGCTGGAATAGCTTCATCAACTTCTTTATTCAGAACTAATCACATGCCTTGATACTATTGGTATAAGAGGAAATATACTTACTGTGTCTGTATGATAGTTAATACGCTTGTTTATCGAATTATCTGCTGATATACAGCCCCGAATAGATTCAGAAGTTACAAAATCAATACAATCATGCATAGACAATTATGATAAAATAACTTATATCTATATTGAGTAATAGTTTCAGAATTATTAAGAAGGGTCTACTAATTTTCAATAGCAATTTGAAGTCAGACTGAATTTCTAAACGTTTACATAGATCAAAATCCCTCATCAGTAGTCAGATCCAAAATTTACTATGGTGCCGTCGCATATGCTAGTGCAAAGAAATCAGTGCTGAAACCATTGGATGCAATACACAATACAGCCATCAGAATATCCTTAGGAGCACTGTGTACCAGTCCAGTAGAGCTTGTAGAAGCCAACGAACCCCCTCTAGTACTACGACGAAACTATCTAAGTCTCAAATATGCTGCCAGAATATCAGCAAACCCTCAGAACCCAACTTACAGGCGAACGTTTCCTGATCATATCAACCCCATATATGACCAAAAGATACATTTACCTACTCCTTTCCACATCAGAATCCACAGAATGTCCGTTTCCCTTATGTTTGACACAATTTATTCCATACAACAATCTATTCACCTCCATGGACAACACTGAATTATTGAGTCTTCCAAAAAATGAAACTGCAAGTAAGGTCATCCAAGTACGCTAAGTTCAATCACATATACACTGATGCATCGAAAACAATGGACGGCGTAGGAGCTGCCACAGTCAATAAAGAACTTAGTCAATGCTACAAACTACCTTCCACATGTAGCGTATATTCTGGAGAAGTATTTGCGATAGCACAGGCTTTAGATCAAGCTAAGCATATGGTGGGCAATATAGTTATTTTCACCGATTCACTGAGCGCTGTCAAGGGGATACGTCAGCTTTATCCAAAGCATCCGCTTCTCCTACAAATCAAAGTTGATCTTCAAGAACTACATCATGGCGGTCGGTCGGTGGAAATATTATGGGTTCCTTCTCATATTGGTATTCTCGGTAACGAAAAGACAGATTTTGTGGCGCGTAACTCCTTTGAGAACCCTGAAGCGATAAATGTATATAAAGTTTATCATGAAGATTAATACAGTTCTATTAGAACGAAAACATTGCAGGTTTGGACAGAAAGGTGGCAAAAGCAAATCACAAATAAATTATTCAAAGTAAATCCGGAATTGACCAAACAGAACTATTCAAACTTAATCAGGAGAGATCAAATCACAATAACTCGTTTGAGGATCGGTCACACCAGAATAACACATGAACATTTATTCAAGAAGCAAACTCCCAAATTATGTGACTTTTGCAATACACCGTTGACAGTGGAACATATCATATGTCGCTGCCCCTACTACAATGAAGAACGAAAACTACTGAACATCAGTGAGAACATAAAACTTACTTTAAATAAAAATGTGGAGAAAAACATACAATTTATAAAGAAAATTAATATATACAATCTAATATGAATTGCGCTAATAACCCTCTGTGGTTGATGCGGTTCTTGCTTAGATAAAAAAAATCCCTCATGGGCCAATTAGATTGGAAAATATGTATGTACAGAAAGGAAATAAATACGATTTATTATTATAATTATTACTATAAATGTGAAAATTAGTCTCAACATTGCTCCGAATGTCGTTCAGAATTAGAAAAAAAATTTTCAGTCAAAATATTTAAGATGCATTTATTTCGCTAGGTATATTCTAACAAATTGAAGAACTTGTGTGTGAACAATGTACTTCATCAAAACCTGCTGTGAATTTTTATAAACCACGAAATTGCCATTTACCACTCAAAACGTGTACTTTTTTACACTTTTCAATTATTTCTAAAGAAATAAATTTTGTGAAAGCTATTTTCCGTTTCGTCTACTACCGCGGTATCAAAGGCGATGTGGTAACGGTGGCAGTGCCCGAGTTGGTGCTCCAGTTGCTCCGTAATAATCCAGAATTTTTTTGAATGTTGAATTTAAGAGTATATGTTCGTTACCCATGTGGAAGGCCCGTCTGATCGCTAGTGTTTACTAAATATTCATCCGTAATTTTCATAAGCATTACTTCTGAATAATATTTTGATTAATGAATCATTCACAATTTGAACAATTTTATAAGACGATACTCATGGGAAATATGACTTTCTCAACTCAATGAATAATATTGCCAAATAATATGGATCTGTTTTATTGATGACTTGTTCATATTGTGGAAATTCATGATCACTTTAATGAGATGAATTAAAACACTTTTTTGACTAATTTTCACTACGGCCGGTTTCGTGGTTTATCCCATTATCAAGTAAAACTAACCAACTAACTTTTTGGAGTGTCCACACGGAATATATGGGGTTACAGGTAGTCTGGGAGGCTGGGTAGTGATTGAATAGGGGTACCAACCAGTTGGTTCGTTTAGGGGTATATATTTCGGGTTTTTTATTGATTTATGAATATCCATGGCTTCCAACAAATTCATTTTCTTCCCTTTATTACACGTGAGATTATTTTTACTTATCTTGTGTTTTGTTTCTTGAAAATGATCATACATTGTAGATTTTTTGTCCAAACAGACGTGTTCACGAAGCGTTACGTCAAAATTTCTACCATATACCTGAGTTTTTCATTCTATTCCTTTTGGGTTTTGCATTGAACAGAATCTTGCCTAAATTTTATTATTACTAATGAAAGCTGTTGTTATTTCGTACTTCTCCAAATACTAGCGCCGTCTATATATCAGGCCCAAAACTTACCAAATCGTCTTCGATAATGTCTACCGCAGTAGTATACGAAACATCATAAAAACTTGCACATCGTGGCCAAAAAACCTGGAAAATAGCTTCCACAGAGTTTTTCCTGTCGTGAAAGTGTACATTCTTTGATCAATACCAACTCATTATGACAGCACTTGACAGATCAATTTTTCATCAGACTGTCAGTTCCTAAAACACGTTTCAATGTGTAGAATTTGCAACCACTGGCATAAAATGAATCTATAGTAAACACTTCTTCCTCGCCAGAACAATATGTCATCTCCTGATGCCTAATTTGTTCTTTAATTCACTCGTTTTATGAGAAAGGGAGAGTGGAACGTGACTAACAGAACAAAACATAATTCTAGCAAAATTGTCAAAAAAAAATAAAGACAAAACTTCATTGTCTATAATTTGGTTTGTGACTCTTGATCAAAACTTCTATAGGCCAAACAGGGACAACCTCTTCTCAAAGAATAAAGAAACACAGGAGTGGTTTCTTGAATGTTAAGACCAATTCCACGTTTGCAAACTATTATTTGGCAGAAGGGCATGCAAAACGACTATGAAGTATCACATTTGAAAGGGGAAGATTTGATACTCCATCATTTGGAACGCTTGGAAATAAATAGATTTGAGAATTCTGGAAATTTGATGTATGGTCAAGTAGAATTGAAGACTTATCTTCTTTAAATTTTTTTTTTCTAATGTGTGAATTGATAATTAGTTAATCGGATCAGATACATCAGATAGTGACAGAAAATATATCGTTTTTGGATGAGGCAAGAAAACTAACTTGAATAATCTTGAAGAAACAGCGATAAATTCAGAAATAATCTTTGATACTATCAATATCCCTAAAATTCTGAAGTACCCTGATGTGAAATCATAACACAATAACTCATTTTGTCTAATTTGCTTCACCAAACAATGAGGAAAAAAATTAAACTGTTATAACTCAAATATCGTTAACATTTGTCATTAACATTGTATTGGAAGCACATAAAATACCCAACTACAAATCGCCCAAGAAAGTTAACCCATTTCGAGAAAGCATTTGCATATCCTTTATTCTCACCGACATTAATTCCTTTTCTTGGAACCCCCTATGGCGACGCCAGTGATTCAAAATATTTCTTAGCGCCATAGACTTTATTTAGACACGCTGTTCGCATATAACTAACAGGCCGTACCAAATAATCAGTCAAAGAAAATGATCTCTGCCTTATAGTTCTCCGAGTAAATGGGATTCGTATGGGATCCTTTGTTGTGTCAACCGACGCGTCATAGAATTAAAACATAGTATAGAACACCAGGTACAAGAAATAATTCTCTGATTTATCATGAGTGATGTTAATCGCGGTGGTAATTATATCGATAAGGTTGGGAATGGGAAACACAGTTTTGGAGTGTGTTTCTGTGATTTCACACCAAAAATCGTGGGTTGTGTAAAGGTGCAAAGCCATAGATGATTAGGTAATTTATGGGTGATACTCAAGGCAGGCTAGACCGGGAACAATACCATGAAATTGGAAGCAAATGAGGCTGGTAGTTATATCAGACGCTGGATTCGATTAACACCTAGCTTGGTCAGAAGGAATTTGTTACACTGTATGAGATTTTTTGCATTTGATTTGAGTAAATTATGTGATGTGACAGAAACATCAGAATACTATTAGGTTTTTGGAAAAGAAAGGTTTTTGTCTTTCTACGTTCTCCATATTTATACAAAATGTGTATTGTATTGTATATATTGTCTATTCTGTAAACTATAATTCTACAAACTATAATGCTATAAACTATTCAAGAACTTGAGATACTTTCGCCCATGCACAAGGGAAACCCTCTTCTGGTCGCTCCGTATTTATTTACCATTATTTATTGTTAGCAACCACTCTACTTGTAGATCTGGTGAATAAATTGTATTGTATTGTATTGCCAGTGATTTTACAAGTGTTTAACATATTTTCCTGACATAATTTCCTTGCTTCCTATGATTCAATGTCTTACATTTGTATCACATCCCTGATATAAATGGTGGAGGGATCTGACAAAAACAAGAAGAAAATAAACACGTTATGATGATTCTTGCAGAATCCAAAATAAGAAAGTCAACGTGAAAACACTTTTTCCACACATGAACAAGTATACCGTCTCTAGACGCACATTTCTGCTAAGAAAATTAGCATCATCAGTCAGTAAGTATTTTTTTTTTGCTGTGGACAAAGTGTTTTCAATAGATCCGTTCGTTGATATGATTCCAGAGCCATATGAAGTTCTTGAATCTTGTGATTATTGAACTATGAAACTGAGAACAGTTTTTATCATGTTCAAGGAAGAGAGGAAAAAAATTGATCCTACAATGGTTTAACTATATTTATACATATGAACACCTAGATCTGTTATTGCAAAAATGTAAAGTGAATGTATTTTGGGACAATCAGAGAGAGAGGGTAGACGACATATGAAGGAAGATGCATAAGCACTGCACGAAATCCCTTAGTATTTCGGTAACGTGATGTTGCAGAGACATATTGATATGACATTTTGACATCCATCAAATTAATCGACACAGGTGGAGAAATTTTATGACTTGACATAGAGAAAACTGAACCCTGAGATTCTTTAGCTTCAAATTCTACTTGGTTACTATCAACACATGCCAAAATTCCATCCAAATTACCATTGAAGGCTCTAACATCACGAGAGTTTATCAATATGACTTTCGGAAACAAAGATCAACAGGCATGTCACCCATATTTGGAATAACGCAATCGAGAAACATGGAGAGTCAAGAGCTGTTGTGCTTGATATTTTTAGACCTTTGACCGCGTGTGGCATAAGGGTTTGCTTGCCAAACTGTGATGCTATGGCTTGTCGGGTCATTTTTGTTTATGGCTTTCCAGCTTCCTGAAAGAACGTTACTTGCAAGTGGCTGTCGATGGATATCTCTCGAATACTTTTACAATCAAAGCTGGTGTTCCTCAGGGATCCATATTGTCTCTAACTCTCTAATATATTGCTTTGCTGACGACAGCAAAGCAATATATTCGTAATTTCGAACTGAGGTGGAAGTAACCAGGTTCAATTCAATGCCACGGAAACCCAGGCATCGGTTTTCTTCAAAAAGATAAATGTCTACGAACCGGACATAATAATGTCAGGACAGACAATTCAGCTTTCTGCTTCGATAAGTTTGTTGGGGGTTAAAATGGACACCAATATGTCTTGACACAATCATGTCGCTGGAATTGCAGATGCTGTTTCTCATAAGCTTGGAACACTGTTTCAAACCAGAGAACTGTACGCACCTCAGCAACTTTCGATGCTTTATAAAGCTCAGATTTGACCTTCTTTAGAGTATTGATCTCATGTATGAAGCTTTGCCCCTAAGCATAACCTGAAGCTGCTGGATTCCATCCAGAAACGTGCCATCCGCCTGATTGAAGACATGAACTACACTTGCATCTGGAACACCGAAGACAAGTTGGAGATTTACCTCC